>JAVFBZ010053829.1:0-27604 GCA_032466195.1 Katharina tunicata
GTAACATGTAAATTGTGAAGATAAATATGTGGCGAATATGTAACTCACATAGATATTTAGTATGTGTTAAAATAGATATTCATACATGTATAATATATACAAATTAAAAAAATGATCATACATTTCTATTGGAGGGAATAAAGCCCTTAGGGGCAGCCCAGTGGGTGAAGGAAACCACCCAAAGTAACACAGAGGCTACCACAGGACATGTATAGGACAAAATATGTTACACCACAATAAACTGCCTTCCTGGTGCCCCTTTCTTGAGAGAGAGAGAGAGCATCAAGGCACAGGAAGCTCCTGTCAACCCCCAGCTAGTTCCTTGGGTATTGCAGTGATACCACATTTTATAATTTTTAAATGTTGACATGCTCTCCAGGTCGACTGATTGATTGGTGTTTAACGCCGTGCTCCAGGGTATTTCACTTGTATGACGGCAGTAGACAGGGGCTCGTAATACAACCATAAAATGTGTAGTCACTTTAGTATTTTGTTTTAGTATTAGGGGGAGGGGTTAATTAAAGATGCTGAGAGAACTTACTTGAAAGCCTTGCTGATAGAGTTTGCCCCAAGCTCATTCATATTAATGTTAAACTCTTGCCCATCTACCTGGCACATCAAGTTTTCCTGTGCAATCAAAAAATAAAGTCACTTTTGTCAATATTTTAATACATCAAGCTAGTTGTCAACAAAGCGCAGTACACACAATTACCTGATTGATTGATTGATTGGTGTTTAACGTCGTGCTTAAGGGTATTTCACTTATATGACGGTAATGTATTCCAACAGTAGACCGCGACTCTTAACACAACCATAAAATGTGTAGTCACTTTTGTGTTTTTGCTGTTGGAAAGATAATGTTCCTCCAGTGCTAAGTATGACAGCATGAATATAATCTGGTAACATACTGCCCCCTTAGCCAGAGGGTCACAATTACCTGTATATCAAAGATAAAGGTGAAAGTCAATGTTTCCATTGTAACACATGCATTAACAAAACTTGGTTCACAGAATATCTATTAGGGAGTCTTTAGTGACTTCCTATTGTGTACAGGTATTCAATTTTTATTTTGAATTTTTGATTTGTTTGTTTGAGGTTTTAAACCCTACTTAAGGTTATTTCATTCATATGATGATGTGCCAGCCCAAGGGGTGAAACAAACCACCACAGGACACACACAGGACGAAAACAGGATGCCACAGCAGCCTGCTTCATGATGCCCCTTACCGTAATTGATTGATTTGGATTTTACGCCGTAACCTTAAGGTTATATCATTTGTATCACAGCTTGCTAGCCCAATGGGTAAACATACGACGTGGGCAACATACGCCACAATACATTACAGGAGACCACAATAAAGCGGCTTCCTGATGCCCCTTTGCTCAGAGAGCACCACAGCACAGGAAGCTCTCGTCTAAACACCCACACAAATTTGTTGGAGTTTTCGGTCAAATTGATGGGGTATTAAATTGATAAAATTATTTGACTACAGGATGAATAATCTTTGAATTGCTTGCTTGATCTGGTTTTTCGCGCCATACTTTAAGTCATTTCACTATCAGGAGGGTGTGCCAATAGGTGAAAGAAACCTTATTCTACCTCACTTACAAAAAAACAAAAATGTGGGGCATTTATTCACAGGACGTCAAACATGAGGCCAAAGTCAATTGTCTTCCAGATCAGCTATGGGTACTTGGGCAGAGAAAACTCTTGACAACCCCCAACAGAAAAAAATATTGTGTGGGCAGTCCAATACATGGCAAAAACAATATGAACATCAAAAGTACAAAAGTCCAAATGAATTCTGAATATTATTTCATATACATCTATGTAATTTAATCCTGAAAACTGGACTAACAGTTGTACCTTAACTTGAATTAACAAGCATTGAAGATCTGAAGACAGAAAAGTTGTGCATTTAACACTAAAACAAGTCTTGACAATTTTGAAAAAAGCAACACGGTCAACATTGCAGATCATATTAATACTCACGTAATCAGCTCTGCACATAGCGTTTGCCATGTTCTTAGAGAGCGCTGTCAGGAAATCAACTTTTTTAGTATCTTCACAATCCATGGTAAAAGTGTAAAGTTTCTCTTTAAACTCTGAATTATTCCGGCAGATCAAACCAAATACATTACGACATTCTGAAAGTACATAGCATTGTCAAATAAAGCAGATTTCACCCATGCTCAACTCATGAAAGACAATGTAACATTTAAATCCCCCTGAAGTTACAGATGTCTGGTTTGTGTAAATTAGGTAGATACAAAACAATTTGTTTCTGTTTGTTTGTTTGACTGGTGTTTAACGTCGTACTCGAAGAGTATTTCACCTATATGATGACTTATTATTAATTTGTGTTATTGGTGTTTGGTGGAAAACCGGAAAGAAACCTCGTAAAAACCACACCGCAAACTCCGCAGCCACTGGAAAACTTGACAGCATATACATCGAGAAAAAGCCAGTTAAAGCGAAGAAGTCCATTGCTACAGTCTCCTCTCTCGATTACTTATTGTTTATTTAATAAAGTTTTTACGCTATACTTAGGGTTATTTCACTCATTTGACGGCGTGCCAACCCAATTGGTGAAGGAAACAACACTGGCAATACTACAGTGGTTAAACAGAACGGAAAACGGTTCCGGTAACAGCTCGGCTTTCGGATGAATTTTGAATTTAGTATCATCCAAATCAACTTACCATCAGTTTCAATGACATCTAGAACCCTCTTTATGGATGTAAGTGGCATCATCTCTAGATGTTTGAATGCTTTCTGTGGGGTCTTGTGAGGGGTTTTGTGGTGTGGGCTCTTCATCTGTGTTAACGTCTTCATTCTACGTTTACAGATCTGTTAACCACAAACAAATACATATAAGTCATTATAAACACTTAAAGCTAATTTTCATAGCTCTTTCTTTAACTTATCTGTTTATTTGAATGTCATTCTCATGAAACTTTAAACCTCTACAAACAAATTTATAAATCAAATCTTTCTCTGTATTCACTTAAAGTTAAATGTCCTCAGGAATGGAAAAAATTAGATGTTACCCGTAAAGCAATCAACTCCTTGTCGCTCTTCAAATCACATGTTAAATGCAAATATTCGAAATCGAGCAGTGAGTCTGTGCAGCTAAGAGCCTGGTCCTTTCTCGTCTTGTTAAAGCATAATTTTATTTATTTTTCTTATTCTTTTTCCTTTTCTCTCTTGTATTATTAGATATGTACCAATTGAAAGAATCTGCTATTTTTCCGTTTCATTAACCTAACAAAATAGCATGGGATAGAACAAGGTTCTTGGAGCTTTATTCACGCCTACTGTTGTTTTCTATATTGTAACATATATTTCAGCTTTCATTTGGTGAATTAAAATATTCAATATTCAATGTTTGACTTATATGTGAGAATGCTGCAATGCTACTGTTAGCAGGAAAACTGAGAAGAAACGTCATAAAAAGCAATCCATCATTTGCTGCCACTGACATTACTGAATATTGACAATTTGTCTGTTCATGGTGATCGTGACATGACTCCTGCGATATCCCGGCAAACTTTCTCAAAGGTCAGCTTTAACTTCAGAACTACATTTCTCAGGCAATGTCCCAAAGTAGCAATCTAAAATGTTGTTCAAAAATCTAACGTCTGACCAACAGATTTGATTGGTGCCTAACTATAGTAAATGAATTTGAAACTCCTAAACAGTCTAAATACATGTACCCTAAATCCTCAACAAATTTGACCTCTAAGGGCACAAGCTTTAAGTAATTTATATAATGTTTAAGTGTGAATTTGGAAGAGAAACTGACATTTTCTGGAAATTTAAAGTCTGAAGTTCAGAAAAGTTTCAAAATTGCATGTCTACACTTCTTACCCTTTGCATAAAAATGTAGTTTTATAAGTTGTTTTATAAGTTGTAAAGGGGGTCGAATTTATTGAGCAGTTAGGGTATGTACATAACCTCCAATACCCTGCTCCAATATATGTGGATTGTTAACAGAGAAAGAAAGACAACTCTTACTTCTAGACTATCTGAGAACAGGAACAGACTGAGGTGGTCTCCCTTTCCACTCAACCCTCCGGTAATCTCTACGACATCAGCTCTTAGTTCAAAACTACGGTGAAATGACAGTAAATTGGGCTGAAACACGAAACAATAAAAACATTTGTAAATGATCAAAAGTCATGTGCATTCGTAAATAATAACTTATGTATTATGATTTCATGCAACTTTTACAAAACTGATGTGGCAATAGATACATGTAAAACATCTGAACATGATTTCGTAGAAAAATACTGACATCATTAAAGACTGCCATGCTACAGATTCTCTTTCTCGCAGAGAGCAGTATAAATCAGACGTGTGAGTTTGGTACTCAATGGCTATGTAGCCTTCCCAAATACAAACTAGAGTCAAACTTCTGACAGGTAATGGCAAGAGGATTATTTGTGACCAGGTAACAGTTTAACCAAATCACTTCAAGGGCATCATGGGCCCTCTCTTACAGTTTGACTCGAAGGAGGTTCTGTGGGAGTCTCCAGTGCCCTAGTGCTCTGTGAGCTAAGGGGCATTAAACATAATTTGTGTGGTGTCCTGTATTTCGTCCTGTAAATGTCATTGTTGAGTGTTTTGTCAGCTTCGTTTAGGGTTGAAATTACCTTGAGTACCTCGTAAAACCCCAATCAAACAGACAGTTTGACCTAAAATGTACGTGATGTATACTTACTGGACAGTTATCAATGTCATAGACAATATCAAACATGGCAACCTTCCCTTCGATCTTCCTCTTATCTTCGTTGATATGTCTATAAAGAAAAATAAAGCATCAAGATAAGATATATAGAAACAATGTAAGCATTGTGTACATTTGGGACGTGTCCGAGAAATTCAAGCAGGATTTTGTTACACGATCAATAAATATTGGTTCTGTGAAATCTTCTAGAAAAGTTTATTTTTCAAGACAAAAGCAATCGTTGCCAGACAGCTAATTTGTGTGACAATTTGAATGAGTCTTTAAAAGTTTTCCTAAATTTGCGAATTTGCAGAGTTATGCAGTATGCAAGTTGGAGAAATGCCCAAATCAAATAGCACCCCAGCTTCTGCTCGGACAAGCTTCATGAGATACAGACAGAGAAACTTAAACCCCTTAAGGCCCCAAACCGGCTTACTAGAGAAGGGGGGATAATTCTTTAAAGTCACATAAGCACCCAAAATTTTGTTTTTTCAACTAATTCTGTTTGCCTTGATTTTTACATGATTTGATGTTTGTTCAAAAATTAAAATAGTCACGTTAAAATAAAAAATATTCATTGGGCACAAACCTTGTACGGACCAGGAAAAATCTAGCAGTAATTCGAATTTAACGGAAAGAGGGCTGGCCATATCTGCTCACAAAGAATGACTTTGTTTGCAACAAGCCAACATTTTGAACCTTGTAAGGGGTGTAGCTAACACGGTTGACTCAGAGTGACGTTGGTACATCAAAGTGTGTCTGAGATGTGCCAGCAGATTGACACATTTCCAATTAAAATTTTTGGCAGAATTTTCAGGTTTTTTGTTGCTTTTAAACAACCTTTACCTTGAAATCTGGGGGTAGAATTAACGGAATGCCTCTAGCTTTTACTTTTTGATAAAAATATATATAATTCGTGTGATTCTGTGAAAACTCAAAATACAACATTTTTGGGTGTGTATGTGACTTTTAGAACTAAACTTTTAAAATGGCAATGTGCAATAGCAAAAACACAACTTACGTCATGGCTTCCTTCAGAGCTGCCAGCGCTTGTTCCACCTTACCATAATCAGTGTTTGACTTGTTTGTGTGCTTTAAAATATCTGAAAATGACCACAAAAATATATCCATTTTATATTACTTTAGTTTGGTAAAAACTTATTTTCACAGAGTTTTCGCCTATTTTATACAATATGCAGAAGTAGGAATTATTAATGACTCCATTTCTGAACACAAGCTGTAGAAACCTTAAAGCTTTTTTAAGGACATGCTTGAAGAAAAGAGCATATGTAAAAATATTCCTGATGTATTTATACATGCAAATTGAAAAATGCAGAGAAGAAAACTTAGCAGGGCGTCCTTAAAGGGGCCACCAAAGTTTATAGGGAGTCTAAAAATTAGCCTTTTTATCATGATCCCCCAGGACTGGATTTACAGTTCTTATTTAGAGGTTTAGAACCCAATGTTAACCATTATGTTCTAGAGCTCTTACTTCAATATAAATGTAATTAATTTCATTTATTTCACCAGAAACATACAATCAACAATTTATTTAAACTTAATTAATGGATAGTTAAAACGTTTAGATGAACACAAATTAACAATAGAACACGAGACCTATATGTGGACAACGACCCCTCCTAACAACAAGCGCGACGTCCCAGCACAGATACTGACAATTATGTTACCATCCATACGGAAACGTGTTTTAGCTTCATTAAAACTAACTACTATTCAGAACAGAAAGTTTTCTTAGTTACATCCAACATAAGCTTTGAATGTTTTGTAAATAGAGCCCCTGTACATTTTTTAAAACAAAGTATCCTAATAGACCTTTCTCACATAAGAGTCGTGCTGCGAAATTCCGTGAGGCTTTATGCTTTTCAAACACCACACATTTTGATTTCATATCCAAATCCTGACGTCACCGTTCTGTATCATTATTGCTTGTGCATCATTAGTGAAGAAAGCCTTTGACTTAAGTTTATGATGCTGTATGTGACACGTCATCTCTCACATCAAAAGAGCAGATCACCTCACTTTAATTACAACATGGAGCTTCTGTGAAATTGGTCTATATTGCATCAGGAAGAGGGGTACAACAACAACAACTTAGACAACTTTCCTGTAGAACTGACTCACCATTTAATAACAACATAACACTGGGCAATCGCTGCACAGGTCGTATTAAAAGCTCTTGAAGTGTTTGCCTGCCGCATTCAGGTTTTGTTAAACACCTCTGGAAAAAAAAACACAAAACAATAAATTCATCAAAAGACAAACAAAATATCTTAAATATGCATTATTTATAAATTTCTTTTACATCAATTAAGATTGAGAACATAAATCACTGAATAATGAAACGCAGGTTTATTCTCAAGCATTACTGTTTAAATAATTTATCTGTTTGTTTGATAGGGGTTTTAGGCCGTACTCAAGGTTAGTTCACTAATAAGATTGTTGTCAAGCCAAACCGTGAAGGAAACCACCGTAAACAACGATGGTAATATGCAAGACAGGATTAATATTAACATAACATTAACAACACCACAACAATTCAGCATCCTGTGCCCCTTAGCTCAGAGACACAGGAGGCTCCCACACAACCACCCGCTAAACAAATTGTGTTGCTTCAATCTTTTCACAACCTAGTCTGCCTATTTAAGCTAAAGAAAATATACATAGAAAAACATTTTTGTTTGAATGTTAAAATATTTGCCTAATTTAACTATTCCTTACCTTGAGAAAAGCATGGAATCGAGGATTAGATTTGTCACATTTCTCTATCATCTCTTTTGTCTTCTCAAAATAGTTCACAAAAGGTGGGTAAATCTTACCCAATTTGTCGGCCTGAAAACAGAAAACCACCGGTAAACGACGCTGGCAACACAGAAAAAGTCACAATACACTTACAGGACACCTTCAAATCTTCATCCTGAAGCCCCTTCGCTCAGAGAGCACCTGGGCACAGGAGGCTCCCACCCAACCCCCCGCGAATATTTAAAGAATAAAATTAAATCGCAATCTAGTAGTAGCTTACATGTTTAAGAATGACGTCTCCAATAGAATGGTCCTCTCTCCAGTTAGCTATGATGTCAGAGAGCTCGTCTCTCATACTGCAGTGGACCTCATAGATAGGGGGGATGTTACCGAAGATGATCTTACTCTCCTGGGGGCTCAGCAGTGGACCGGTCACCTGGTTAGACTTCTCGATCTCTTCCTTAAACACCTGGTAGCAAATAAACAAAGTAATTGTACAGGTTTTATTTCTCTTCTTAATATTAATTGTAATATTTTCAGATTTCAAAACATATCAAGTATGATAGGAAGTTGAAAATGACAAAACATTTCAAATATAATAGGAAGTTGAAAATGACAAAAAATATCAAATATAATAGGTAGTTGAAAATGACAAAAAATATCAAATATAATAGGTAGTTGAAAATGACAAAAAATATCAAATATAATAGGAAGTCATCTTCAAGAAAAATTACAAAATTGGTTGATTTAGCCACCTCCATTGAGAAAATAAGTTTGTTTGGTTTTTTACGTCAATAAAATTTACAATTTTTCTGACTTTTTGAGAAAAAAATATATTTACCCAAGAAAGGTATGCTAAGCTAAGGAAGATACATATACAATGGAGCTGAGAAATGCATTAAATTTCTTGAGAGCTGTACTTCTCTGTTAAAATTAAACAGTAGCATCTGAACAATCCCAATAAACTTCTATCAAACTTACAATGATAAGCATAGCAATCTTCTGAAATGACCTACCTTGAGAATAGTCTCGAGTATGCCAACATAGTTCCTCTCCGTCTGTAAGAGTTCTGTGACCACTTGGAATCGTGGACTCACTTTAGTGGTGGGCTGAGACTTGGGAGGCGAATCTGAAAACGTCTGTGTTGTATCTAAAAACGACAAAGAAAATATAGATTAAAACAAAACATATAAATGAAAGATAAAAACATCTAGAAATTCTGATTATTCGAGATTTCTAAAGATAAAAAACCAACAAACACCACAAAACAAAGTTTAAAATTCATAACCTCCATCCAGAAATTGTAATATATTGATAACAAAATGCAAATTAGAATGTTTATTGGCTTGGTGATGTATGTCATCATTAAGAGTATTTATATTATTTGTCACTCGTACACAATATGTCGGAAACATACCAGATAAGCATATCAGCAGCAAAAAACTAATTTAATCTATTAAGTCATTAAGTGATCTTTTCCCATCAACAGGATTACTTTTCACTGAAAACTTAAAAGTGTCATTTGCATTAAGTCTTCAGCACTCATTACAGAAACACAAAACATTAAATCAACACTAAACATTTGCTTCCTTTTTTCGTTCAATTTTCTCCCAAACTTAATGATGTTCGTACCTTAACAAACATGACAAATTGAAGCAACAAGTCTGGATAATAAACTGACCTTGGAGAATACTTGACTTATCAGGAGTGCCAGAAGCATCCAGGAAAGAATTGGGGCTCATTGAGACACGCCCCCTTTCACATGAGGGACGTTTAGCGACCAGGTATGGCGACTCTACATCCCCTTCTGATGCCAGTAAAGCTATGTTCTCCTTCACTCGTTTACGTTTGCGCGCCTTTGACAAAGCTGAGGTAGGGGTGAACTTGCTGACATTATGTTGTTCTTGCTGCAGTAAAAAATAACAAATGGCAACCATTACTTTGATTTGTTGTTTGATTGTGACTTTTTGTTGCCATAAAGACAAGTTTGTCTATATGACGGCGGCATGTCAACAAAGTGTGCAACGGGAAACAATCTCTGATGCCACTGGCCACAACATATCTTAGAATGACATAAGATATCATGGATAAACAACTTCTGGTATTTTTTGGGCGCAATGTTTCTGCCTAGAAGCTTAAGCCGTTTTCGAGCAATATGGCTGTGACTTAGCATCTAGGCCGAAACTTTGCGCCAAAAATATACCAGAAGTTGTTTATCCATAATATCTTCTGTTATTCTAAGTGTCAACACTTTTATATGCCTCTTAAATAAAACAACGTCTCTATTTATTAACGATCAATGTTGCCTAGGGTTCAGCATTCCACTCACTGGGAACAAACAATGGTAGGACAAGCATAGAATTAAAAGCAAAGTGCAATAAGTAAAATTTTGCAATTTCACAGAGACTGATTAATGTAGTACATGTACATTATTAAAATCACTAGGTTTCATAAATTGCACACAATCTTCCAATTCTCAATCTGGCACTCACCTTATTTTCGTTGAATAAATATAATGTTTCATCAGCACACGCCTCAATCTGAATACTTGCCCAAAACCACTGTAAAAAAAAATTACATTAAACTTTAATCAATTAAATCATCCAGCAGTACTTTTTGTTAAAATTCACAAGAGTAGCTCAATCAGAATAGCGTTCTTAAAATAAATTGATTGACTGGTGTTAAACGCCATTATAAAGAATATTTTGTTAGCTGTGCTGGAAAGGTTATGTTCATCAAGAGCTATGTATGGCAGTATGAATATAAGCTTGACACATTAGGCCATTAACCAGAGGCTTATCTGATTAAAATAAGTATGTAATTTAATGTAAACTTTAAGGAAAACTTAGAATCACACCAGGATATACAATAAAGATTTCCATTTTTTATTGAATCATGAATTTGGATGGGTGTTCACAGAATACATACTCAAGCCTCAGGGTACTTGACTTATATGACAACTTGCTTGAAGGGTGGAAAACTGATTGTAATAAATACATCAATACAATCACATTATTTTGAGACATTTTTTTAATCAGTTTTTTTCTTCTGAAACTGTTATGGTTTATTTCATTAAACACTATATTTATTGAATATACTGATATCGATATTTAAAAAAATAAGCCCTTTCCTACCTCTAATCGCACAACGAACTGAGGTGTCGATATGGGGGGTAACTCTTTCACTGTGTGGTCTTCTACCACTAAGTGTGTGCAGTCATCACTGCCTAGTTCTGAAAACACTCCGCCTGCACAATATAAAATGATATATTTAAACTCACTAACACAACAATTGTTTCATTTGATTGGGATTTTACGCAATTCTGTAAAGACACAAGAAGTTACGAAACAAGCTCAGTAGCTGATAGGTCCCAAACCAAGGGCTCACTATATTTTGGAAACAAGAACGCACTATATCTTGTTTATAGCCGAGATACATGTACACATTGGATCTCGGTATTTAGAAGCTGGGCACATAATAAAAACATCATTATGACGGATTTTCAACTTCTGGGTATATTGATAAGCAATGGGTTAGGCCTAGTTGCTAATACCGTTTTCAAGCAATATCTTAACTTTGAAAACAGTCTTAGCAACTAGGCCAAATTGTCAATATACCCTTATCATTATACCCAGCGGTTGAAGATCCATCTTAGTCATGTTTTTGTTAAGGACACACAGACTGATGAATATTCTGAATGAATAATAGAAGCACAGAAGTGAAGCCTGAATAAACTATTCACTCGTCTAAGTGGAAACATTTAAATTCAAAACTACAATTCACAGTTTGTTTTATTCCTGGAATGAATGTACATACCATTTTCCATGGTCATTTCTTCCATGTGTTTTTGTTCCTCGCTAGGAAACCCATGGAAACTCAAACAACACTTATAGAACGGCTTCATTCTGTGTTTAATCTGAAAATATAGCCAAGGAAGGTTAAAATGTATACTGAGTATTAAACATAACAATTATATCTTCACTGTTTTAAAGTTTGGCAAATTTTATTTTTTTATTTGTCTGGTGTTTAACGCCGTACTCTAGAGTATTTTACTTATATGATGAATTTATGGTGGAAAAACGGACAGAAAACTAGTAAACATCACCCTGCGGCCTGCGACCTCCGGCAGCCACCAGAAAATTACCCATACCGTTATATAAACACGGTCCACAGTGGAGGAGACTCCGTAGTCCAACGCTCAACCACAGCGCAAGGCGCTTTTTAAATAAAATCATATCTTAGACATTGGTAAGTTTCAAATTATTAGAACCGAAATAGTGTCGGTCAACTAGGGTTATACATAAAAGCTGTATCACTAATTGATAGGCTAGCAAGAAAAATTGTAACAAAAAAATTTGAAGATTTATTATTGCCTGGAAAATAATAAGATATTCACCAGTTTTTCACTGTCGGCTTTCACAGTGATATCATCCCTAAGAGCCCATGTTTGTGTGATCCACTCTTCATCCATTATGGGGGTGCCATAACTAACCGCAAACTTAAAAGATAATAGGAAAACAAAGTTGGAGAAATCAAAACCTTGAAGAACTTTTTTTTATTGATGTTGATTGATTATATTAAAATACATACCATACAAAATGATTTATTAATTAATTTAATTGGTGTTTAACATTGTTCACAAGATTAATTCACTAATATGGCAATGTTTTGCAGGTTGATGCTGGAAAACTGTGGAAAAACTGCGCAAAAAACATTCTGCAATGTCCACAGCCTCCGGTAATCTTCCCTTATACTCTTTAGGTCCACTGGGGGACTTGAAACCTATTCCAGGAACAGTTAGGGAGAATTAATTTGGTTGTTTTTTGACACTTATGAAATCCTCCCAAAAACTTCAACTTTTGCACTTGGGCAGTTTGGCTAGAGGCTAAATGAATGTTGCAATATTACTATCATATACTTTCAAACTGGTTTTCTTATCTCCTCAGAAATCAATACTCATGTCCTTACCCTGTATTTGCTACCCCCAGTACAGTTGGCTACCAGGTGGGTGACTTTAGGGGCTATGTCTTTACGTATACTGCCCCCCATGTGATGTATCCAGTCAGCCATCTTCATCTATACAATAGAAAAGTATATATTTTTGTCAAGAGTACATGGAATAACACTGCAGTGTTCTGTCAGGAAAACTTTCTTTCTTGTTAACTTTTTAGGAAAAAATTAAGTATGCACAAGCATGTTTATTATTAAGATGCGAAAGATTAAAAAGATTTCCTGGCCAAATCTGATTTTTTGTATTAATTTTCAATGTTCAATGCAGACAATGTGTTTGTGAAATTACATTTAGTAACAAATCATTTGATGTTTTGGAGAATTCTGGTCATTTGAGTCCTTCTGACAGACACAGTGAGACTCTGTATAGAACCCTGCACTGGCACAGGGATGTCGACTAATTAAAACCGATATAATCATCTCATGTTCTAGATAAATTCTCGGAGACAAGTTTCTGGATAGATCTTAATCTCAAAGTGGTATGGGTAACGTACATCTCTAGAAAAGGTAATAAGAGTTGGATGGTGGAGAACAAATGTCGTGAATATATAGCACACATAGATACATGTTAATAACTTAATACAATCTATTATATAATAATTAGATATCACTATAAAAAACACAGGACATTTATACAATAAAAGTCTTGCTTAACTAACACAAGGCAGGTTCGTATGGATAGCAACTTATAATTGATTAGAAACAGTGTTTGTATGATAGTATCTACATCAAAATGTTGTCCCTCAAAAAAATAGAAAAATACTATCCATAGGGAATGACAGTGTATCAACTACCAGCTTCTCAATGCTACTCAAAGATAATAAATCTTGCCTGTTTTCTTGAAGTTTCATCTGTGTTGTAACTTTATCTTGTTAGTTTTTTGTTGTTTCTTTTTCACAACAATTATCACCAAATAAAGACCTGGTAGAAGATCTGCCTTTTGGCTGAACAAGATTATCAACCAAAAATAAAGATTACAAGTAATGAAGTCCTATGTATTGATTGACAACATGAATTTCCAGTAAGTAACAAACACACTATAAGTACAAACCAGTTTTTGTTTTGAGAATCCTGTAAAACAGACAATGAACCCTCTCATAGAGGTACAATATAGAGCACGAGAGGTAACGGGTACTTTCTGAAATGAACAAGAGAAAATTGAAATCATTCACATTTGGTAACAAATATTTTCCTTTTTCTGAACTAATTAGTTTGTTTGATTGAAGTTTACGCCGTTATAAAGGTTATTTCTATCACATGACGGCATGCCAGCCAAATAAGTGGAGATAACCACCCAAATGATGCTGGCAACACAGAAGATGCCACGATACATTACAGGACAAAAACAGGCGGTCACAAGAAATCATCTTCTTGATGCCCCTCAGATAGCCCCATAGCAGCAGAGGCTCTCGCCCAATCACCCACTATTACAATAAGTTATTAATTTTGTACATCATAGTATTTCACATGCATGACAAATTTTCATTGTCGATCAGGGTGCGCAGAATCGCTTGTCCAGCGTCCCGGGACAAGTAAAAAATGCGTCGGGCAAGCAGAAATTGCAAACACGCTGCCCGTCGGGCAATCAAAACATTTGAAGACTGATTTATAGGTTCTCCAAATCATGAAAGTGTTCGTCTGAAACTTGCCTGCCGCATTATTCAAAATTAATATTCCCAAATGTAATGAATCAGAAAGAATAAAATTTATTTGCAATGTTTTACCGCCATCGGCACCTTCGCATCATACCGTGTCCAATTTTCGTGACCGTAATTTTTGATCGAATTTCAGAATGTTTCAATTTTATATTACAGGCCATAAGTAAAAAAAGAGATTCTACGGTGTGGACATGACTAGAAATCAACCTGTAAACTGTGCAATTGCAATATGCACTTATATTTTTGACAGAAATGCAACTTCATTGTGTGTTTTTGTTTTGAGCTGTAGGATTTGATACGAACTCCAAAGATCCTAAAATTATCATAGTTCTGAATTTTCTCTAATCTGTGTGTCTGCAGGCATACTGCAACCTAATGTGTAACTACTGATCAACTCTCAAAAGTACCTGTGTCTTTCAATTGCTTAAACATTCACTGTCCACTATAGATAGGCACACAGGACATGTATAATTAAGAGTTTTTATTTTTATTCTGTATGAATGATAAATTACATTTTTTATTTATGGTGTTAGATTTATTTAAATTATTTATTTGCTTGGTGTCAAAAGTCAAACACCAATCAAACAAATAATTTAAATAAACGTAACACCATTGTCTAAGATTTTTTTTCACTCACATCACAGGAGAAGGCCTATAATTTTGCATAAATGTCTGGATGTCCCCTAAAAATTAACCCGACTTCAAAAAAAGTTTCCTGGCATTTTTTATGAATTATCAAAGCAGGAATCTCCACATGTATGCTGTATATCACATTCTTTTCTGAAGAGTTTTTTTTATAACTCAACGTTTAATTTCCTCTCCAAACATTCATAAAAGATGCAAAAAGAAAAACAGGTTAACCTAATTCCCCATCTTGCATTACATAGTTTTAGGATATCCTGTTCGGGTAAATTTTAGAGGACCGATTTTAGGTTACCCGAGAAAACCTTTCAGTTTTGAAAGTAGGTCATGTGTTGCTATGGCGAATAGAGCGGGGAGTTTGAGGCTGTTGTTGTTTGTTATCCTTGATCTATTTAGCCTGATAATGGACAAATATTGAACTAATTAATGTTAAGGTAATTAAAAGAGAACATAATTGAGGCATAATGCAATGCAATCACATACATGTACATGTTTCCAAGGTCAAATTTTTCGGGCAACCAAATATTTTTTCAGGCAAGTTGATTTTTACTAGTGCCTGCCCAAAGGGCAACCAGAATTTTAAATATTGTGCACACCCTGTCGATGTTCGGTAGAAAGTTTATAAGAAACATAAAAAGCAGCATTCTGTCTTTTCAGCCTGCAGTAACTTGATATCCGAGGTCAACAAGCTGACTCAAACCCATGACTAGCCAGTTAACATTCAAGGGGGCTCAGCAGTCAAATGAGTAGCTCATACATTCAAGTACAACAGAGATTCATTGAATGGGGTTTTACCTCAGTCATACTTAAGGTTATTTCACTCATATGAGAACATGTACCAAGATGAACTGAACTAACTGCTTCGTTCCTGAACATGGGTTTTAAAGTTTACTTGCTTCCTTGGAACTGAACTCCGTGCTTACGTTCATTTTCCTCATATTAGGACATCGATTTCTTGCGTCAGTCTAGTTGACTGCTGCTTTGCACCACACAGGTTATTTCACTCATATAGCGGCATACCAGCTAAATAGTTGAAGAAATAACCCTTCAACTTACTAGCAAAAAAAGACGATGTAGGAGAAGCACAGCACGTGTCAAATATGACATGGCAACAGATTGGTTTACTGATTCCCCCTAGGCTTCAATGCCCTCGGGCTCAGGAAGATATCACCCCAACACCCACAAGTCTAAAGACAAAACTTCTGTTACCATGTTATATCTACGTGGAATAAGATAGCTAGCTGTAAACTTACAGAGATATTCTTAGCACATTTAACTAACACGGGAGGCCCTACGATCCTCGCTTCAGCACGATGTAACTTGTGAAATACTTCTTCCTCAAAGTCGCTCACTACAAAGATAATGTCGATTTTGCTGGCTTCTTGTATGTGTTCCAAACCAGTGTTGGAAAAGGCCACTGGTATTCCAAGAGTCTGTCAACAAAAGCCAAAAATTACAATTGATATGATTAAACACGATATGATTGTTCAATCGAGGAAAAATATATCACACTCAAGAACATTTGACAAATGAAGTAGAGACTGTCTGTTAGTCCTTTTTGATACATACATAAAATAGTCTTAAAAGAAAACAAAATAGGCAAAATGTTTGCTTAATTGATTGATTGATTGTGATTTTGATTGAGTTGTTTCCGCCACAACAATCTGTGCATTAGAACAGACCATATGAGGTGAAAACCAGAACAGTATGCCTCAGGCCTTGCAAAATATTAAGAAATCATCTACAGGAGCCTGTTTGAAAAAATGATTACCACTCGAGTGCTCATTCTCCAAAAATGTGTAAATAACAAACAAGAGTGATATTCAGTGTTTCACAGTATCTAGTTTGATGTTTCTCTCACACCACACAATGCTTTTGTTAATAAGTTTGAGTAAAAATCTCTTTATTCAAGAGTGGTCGGTGCCGATACAAATTGATGTGCACGCACACTCTGCAACATCATATAAAGAAAGCAAATGGCGCTGGAACGTCTTTTCAAAACAAACTACGTAACTCAAGTTGATGTCATAACAGCTGAGAGGCAAGAAGCATGTAGATAGGTACATGTAGTATGTGTGTTGTAAGGCTCAAAATTTGTTTATCAATAAAATAACATACCTTGATAGCCTTTTGAAGCGAGGCATCTTGTCTACATTTGTTTCCCACAACAACAATTTTAGTGGGCTGACCTTCTGCAAAAATTGATCAGGAATGAAATTAGGTCTAGATGTTTGCATAAAGTAAGACAAATTAGGAATGAAATTAGGTCTAGATACTTGCATAAAGTTAGACTTATTTTATGGCATTCACATGAATTTTTTGTAGGTATCTATGACTAAAAAAGCAAGAAACCTAGTAAAGGTGGGAGGAAACCAGGCAAAGCTGCAATTTGTTTATTTAATTGGCGTTTGACATCGTACTCAAGGGTATGTCACTTATATGACGAATCTGTGTTGTTGTTGTATGGTGGAAATCTGGGACCAAGAAACCAAAACTACTCTAACCAGTTAATCCAGGGTTTAATGCTGTCCTTCAGATTATTTTGCTCATATGAGAGCATACCATTGGGTGATCGAGGAAACCACCCTCTACAACATAGACAAAGACACCACAGGACAAATGCAGAACTCAGAACAGGTCACCACCACAAATCAGCTCATGGTGCCCCTTAGCTCAGAGAGCACCAGGGCACAGGAAGCCCCTGCCATCCACCTGCCAAAACACTTGATGGCAACGTTTTATTTACAGACATTCCATCACTGTATATTGAATACTGGCTCCCTTGAACTGAATTAATTTGGCCTCTGACAACATCAATGAGATAGACTAACTGAGAGTATCACAAAAGTTTGGATGAACAGTTTACATACCACGTAATGTATTCATCATTGTGACTGATGGATAGGTGTTTAACACTGTGCTTAACGGTATTTCACTTACCCTAAATGGTCAACAAATTCGACCCCATTTACCACTTATGAAACTACATTTTATGCAAAGGTTAAGAAGTCTAAAAACACACTGTCTAAATTTTTTAAAACTTCATACTTTCAGCTACAAGAAAATATAAGTTTTAGTTCCAATCTCACATTAATACCTTCAATAAATGACTTGAAACATGTGTCCATGGAGGTCGAATTTGTTGAGCATTTAGGGTATATGACTCAAATGTATCTGAATATTATTTAAGCGACATTTAATAACACAATCAAAACAATGTTGAGTTATTTGTGCCAGCTCTGTTTTACAGATAATATTCCTCCACTGCTAAGTCTAACAGCATGAATATAAGCTCAAAATTACTGCCCTTCACGAACTTCTCTCTGAAATTTAACTGACATACATGTAGTTTAGGTTTTAAAGATTGATTGATTGATTGCTTGGTGTTTAACACCGTGCTCACAGGTATTTCACAGTGGCATGCAAGTTGGCAAAGCTCACAGGACAGCAGTATTTTGACTGACAAATAAACACATCGAGTAGCAGAAAGCTTCCCTGTATCTTGGACTTCAAATGTCATTTAAACTTATGATACTAGCAATGTCAATTTGTAAAACTTGTAAAAGATTTTTTTAATTACTTCAGTAATGTGAACAATTATAAAATGAAGTTGAAATCCTCCCCTTTATTGAACTCACACAGCATATATAGCATCAGGTTACTTTGAGAGACATCAGGAGACGAAGAATCAGAGGCTGATGAGGGACTTGGATGGTGGTTGAGGACTAAGAAGGACAGGTACAGTGAGGTCCAGAGGGTAACATTAGCAAAACAGACTACCCTAAATGCTCAACAAATTCGACCCCCTTTACAACTTATAAAACTACATTTTATGCAAAGGGTAAAAAGTGTAGACATGTAATTTTGAAATTTTTATGAAGTTCAGACTTTAAATTACTAGAAAATGTAAGTTTTAGTTCCAAATTCACACTTAAACATTTAAAAAAATCCTGTAAGTTTGTGCCCTTAGAGGTCGAATTTGTTGAGGATTTAGGGTATCAGGTTTAAGCCAAATCAAGCAAAGCAAAAGAAAGGGTTGCAAAAGCTTTCACAATGTGTCCATCGATATATAAATATTGAAATCATAATAGTGACATTTAAATTATTCTTCTGTTGCTACGGTCATAATTGTTTTCAACAGTAATTTTTTAGCTATAACTTAACAAAATGGTGCTCTCTGCAATCAGGTTATGTTTAACAGTGGGGCTATCCAAAGGCCAAGATTGTTCTTAATTGGATCACAAAAACTAATACTTCTGGACAAATTAAGATGAAAATCCATCTTAGTCATGTTTTTGTTTTTTGCCCAGCTTCTGAATGCTGCTTGAAAAAATTTATGGAATCGTCTGAAAGAACTCTCTACCTGATGGCCTTTCCAGGAGAGTTCGGTATGATTTAGGCTTTCAATATGGCAGGGTTTGTTCTGTTTGTTTGTTTTATTGCAGTTTAAAGCTGATTGAAGGTTATTTCCATCATTTGATGGCTTGTTGATCAGTGACAGGACACCACCCTTAATTTATGCCAATGGGCACAGGCAATTTAGAAAGCACCACAATACATCTACAGAACAAAAAACAGGACACTACAACAAATCGGCTTCCTGATGCTCGTTAGCTCAGAGAGCAACTGGGTTCAGGAGGCTCCCATCAACCACCCGCATCACTGCTTCTAGCCCTAATACTATAGTTAGGAGAATTACAGCTTAATAAAAAAAAACACATGAAAAAATTTTTAAAAAAATTTGTTCTTTGTTAGGATAACAGGATGTCTGGTATCTACCAAAACCAGATAAGTGACACTCGGGGGAAGCAAAAGCTTACACAAAGATTTAAACATACCAACAACAGTGTAACTTAAGAAACAGGTATTTTCCATGGTGTGGAATGAAGTTGTGCTAACATGCTGACGTGATAAGGTGCCAGGAGGGTGGCATCTCACTCGACACTTCAGAGAGAACACTCGTTGTAAACCTGTTCTTGAAACCACTAATTCTAACAGAAAATAAAGTTCAGTGAGAAAAACTACTGTTGTCATGATTGCAAAACTAATATCGAATGAAGTTTATCAAACCAGTGTCAGAATACAAGCAGATAATAGTTAGTTTTAGTACAACAGAGACAACAGCTTATGCAACTGCAGGCACTATATCACAGGAGAAAATATATTTAAGTTAATTTAAGCCTAAAAAGAATCACTATGAAAGTTATCTAAGAACTAAAACCTAAGTGCGATTCATTGAAAATCAAAATTAATAAACTTTTCAAAACTAGCTTTTTTGCAATAAGTGGTAATTAGATAGAGCAGACGTGGTAATTAAACTGTAACAACTCATGCACACCTAGATGGGTTCATACAATCTAGGAGCAGATACATAAATATTAATTTATCAAAATTAATCAACTTTTTAAAATTAAAACTTTTGCAATGAGTGGTTATTAGATAGGGCAGAAGTGGTAATTAAAGTGTAATGGTTCTTTCACACCTAGATGGGTACATACAATTTAGGAGCAGATACATAAATACTAATTTGTGCATGATGACATAATGTGCGCTACAGTGCATGATGACATAATGTGCGCTACAGTGCATGATGATAATCAACTCACAAAGAAAGCATTAGTCAAGGACTCCCTAGCTCAATGTATCTCAACTGAACAACTACGCTTAAATATTTATAAACACAACAGACAAGCGACCAACTACGTCTTTTAAACAAATCATACAATTTCATACATACAATTACCAGACTGTTATTTGAATACACAATATAACACTTGTTTGTGATAACTGATGAGTCATCTTTGAATTATTAATGAGACTAAGTGATTATATACAGCCCTTCAGCGACAGCTTGCTCTTTGACTTTCTTGGACACAAAATGTCCTCCTAATTTTTTCAAAATTTATTCTTACCATCTGCATTAAGAAGGTCATTTTTTGTTGAATCCGATTCCAGTTCCATTTTTACCGCACTCTGAGAAACATCCTTCGTAATTCTCAATTTTGCTTGTCCTTCGGCCAACAACAAACGAAAACTTTACCGATCGCTTACTTGATTGAAACAACAACAACAAATACTTGATGGTAAGCCAGGAGAGAAACCTAGATCTAAAATAACAAACAAAAACAAACGACCTTTGTCTATCAGTTATTTAAAAACACAACATATATCCTCGATGAAATAACGCCAGTCTGATGTGTTCAGTAAGTTACATGGACTTGAGCATGTTCAATAAAGATGAATTTTTTTAACAAACAGCCGACATACAAACCTTTTTACTTCAAAATTGGCGCTTTGAAAGTAGGGCAACGTCTGACTGGGGAACTTCCGGTTTACTTTCATCTCATTCATGAGGTATTGAATATTACCCATGGGCTCTTGGTATGAATTTAAACAAATATATACGCTGCCCAAAAAAAGGCGTACCCAAGGGCCTTTATGCAATACAAAATATATTTTTAAACAATATACAGAAACATGCTTTCCCCTTTTATTGGAGTACTATTTAATGTATTTATTACCGTCGGGTAATTTTTTTTTCCCCAGAGAAGATATCTCAAAATTTAACAGCGCCAACTAGCGGCAATCAACGCCTGAGTGACAGCAGAGACTATAATCTATGGTGACAGTCAATGTCAACCTGTAAATTTTTCAAAATTTAGATGTGTATTCATCGTCCACAATGCAGCCTTTTATATGAGGGCATAGGTGAGAAGTATAACTTTTTTTTATCCCCTATGGCTACATGTGTTTTATTTATTTATGTGAGATAACTTTCTAAAACAGTTTAAGCTAGAAACGTTTTAGAATCAGCTAGCTGATTTTTTCACGTAACAAGGGCTCGGTGTCAATTTATATTTTAAAGTTGTAGACTAGTATATACATTATTAACAAGGGGCGACAAATCTAAACGTAATAGCGTACCTGGAATCCCACACAATATTGTTAATATGTACGCATGAAAACAAAATTTCCTTAGTTAAGAAAGAGACAAAAGCACATAACCTCAAATGACCTGGATGTAATGCTGATCATGTAGGTAAAACTGAAAGATGTTTGATCGAGAGAACAAATGATCAATGGGTAAAAAACAGAAAGTGAGATATACAAACATATCCATAACTGAAGAATTTAAATACTTTATAAATCTTGCTTCCCTACCTACCACGTAAATAACATCATCATATAACAATAGATCTAATCATTGGTAAATGTTGCTCCTAAAGGAATCTAAGCAGCTCGCCTTATTTAATTTATATCAATTATTTTCTACTATTTCAATTTCCTACAATTTCTGTATTAAAACAAATTATTTATTTTTTGTTATGTTCTGTCCATGTCCATATGTGGTTAATCCCATTCTGCTATCTAGAATAATCACTATCATATTCATATCTACAAGTAACATGTATCAAGTGGTAAACACATGTGCTCAGAGAATGTGTATTACTCATTATGATAAATCTTGTGATATCCAACTGTTTTTCTGATTTATTCTGAATTCCTGACCATAGTAACATCACTCAAATTTATCTGATGCAAGTGCAAATGTTATTTCTGTTTGTTATGCCCACCTTCTGTATAGATATTTAATCATTCTTGATAATGGTTTTAAAATAAACTGACATATTGAATCACCATGCATCCATATGTATCTTTTGTTTGAGTCGTAACTTTGCTTTACTTAAACTGTATTTTCCACAAATGATTATGTGTTGGGTTTTTTTTATTAACTTTATTTTGACCAAACTGTACGTGTACATTTCATTGTTAAAATTATAATTAAATCAGAAATTATATATATAATTATATTAGTCAGCACTAGTAATTAAGAGTTATCATAATAAAAATAATGATTATTGACAAATTAAGATTATTACAACGAACATGGGCGTACTTGTAAATATACTGGATCACATTATCTTGTGAACATTTTAAATTATACAACTTATATTAAAACAAATGTCAATAACAAACAAATAATGCACGCATGATGACGCATGTATAATTAAAAACAAACAGTGCTGCTAATAGCAAACAATAAAGTTTCTAAACACAGGTTGTGTTTGTTTGTTTGTTTGTTTGTTAATTACCTGTTTTAGCATCTTCGCTAGCCAAGGGTTTTATTCCGAGGTACTACTGCAGAGTACCTCAGAATAAAACCCTTGGCTAGCGAAGATGCTGTTTTAGAGGCATTTAAAAGTTGGAGGTCATAAATAGGATACGACATGGATTACACTTTCTTGTTTGTTTAACAAACAATAGGGCTGTGACGTTTCTGTGCATATGCCTGTTAACGGTGTTAGTAATTACACTGAAATGTTGCATCCCTAATAAACAAGAAGGTGTACTCCATATATGTCTTATCTTATTGTTTTGTAATTATTACCGCAACCCAATTTCAAATGTAAACATGTACATAATATCTACATCGTGTATGCCACTGTCCTTTTAAATGATTCATACTTCTCCTGAAGATGACTTAAACTGATGAAGTTGAAATATTGAAATCAACAACTGTGGACCTTTCCGGAGGTTCTCTGCTGCTGTTTATGTTAAGCTGTGGACTGGACCAATTAGATTTCACCCATTACATGTACATATTGTGTCGTTAATCGTTATCGTCTGTACGAAAAGATCAATATTGAAACTGTTAAAAGTAGGGTCAGTCGTTGATATAAAACTGTTATTGATTTTTCAAGTAACTTCTGTTGCCGTGTCATTTGTTCTTAATCTAATATAAATGTTTTGCCCTGTCTTGCATGTTGCCAGCGTCAATTACAGTGGTTTCCTTCACCAATTGGGCTGGCTGGCACACCGTCATGTAAGTGATACAACCTTGAGTACCGCGTAAAACCCCCTTATCAAACAAACAAAAATCAATCATAACATACTACATATATTTATGTTAGTTCATTTCTGCACAGCCCTCTGGCTAAGGGCAGTATGTTTCCAGATTATATTTATGCTGTCGTACTTAGCACTGGAGGAACATTAGCAACAACACTAAAGTGACTACACATTTAATGGTGTGTTTATAGTCACTGTCCACTGCTGGAATACACCACTGTCAAATAAGCGAGAGACCCTTGAGCACGGCATTGAACACCAATCAATCATTGTTGTACACAATTCTACAAACTACACTGACAATATGAACTAATAACAATCAAGTCAATCAATAATAGTCTTGTATAGTTCTGGTGTGTGATACGTGATATCTTCCAGGGATAGAACAAATCCTTTATATACATCTTGTACAATATAACTTGCTGTCTTTAACTTCAGTTTTTTTTTAATGACATTTTGATGGTGGAAAAATATCCAATTCAAAATTCATTGTTTAACAAGGAAAAAAAATTATAGCTGTATACATTTGTGTAGGTACATGTAGCTAAATAATGTCAGATACTGTTCTTTTAGCCTTACGGTTATCTAAAACTACAGACAGGAAACTTGATCGTGCAGAATGTTTTGGGGGAGATCATGCAAAGTGAAATATACTTTAAATGCTAGATAAATTAAGGAATAGCGCGTGGGAGCCTCCTGTGCCCTGGTGTTCTCTGAG
Source organism: Katharina tunicata (assembly GCA_032466195.1). Taxonomy (NCBI): domain Eukaryota; kingdom Metazoa; phylum Mollusca; class Polyplacophora; order Chitonida; family Mopaliidae; genus Katharina; species Katharina tunicata. The sequence continues at coordinate 24,369 of JAVFBZ010053829.1, forward strand.
GCAAGGGGCATCAGGAAGCCAATTTGTTGTGGTGTCCTGTTTAGTTAATGTTATATAAATGTTTTGTCCTGTCTTGCATGTTGCTAGCGTCGTTTATGGTGGTTTCACCGATTGGGCTGGTATGCCATAGGCCCATTATGTAAGTGAAATAACCTTGAGTGCGGTGTAAAACCCCAATCAAACAAACAAATGTTGTAGTGTCCTGTTCTTCATCCTATGTATCTTGTGTTGCCTGCATTTCTTAGGGTGTTTTCCTTCACCCATTGGGCTGACACCCAGTCATGTCAGTGAAATAACCTTTAATATTTCATTTTATTTTATATATCCTTCAGTCACATTTTCTTGTTTTTGTATGTATTTTGTTTTATTTCATATTTATATATATATATATTTTTAAGTTTTTAAGTTTATTTTATAGGTTTGTTCTTTACCCATCATGTTATTTTGTGTAAATATGCATAATGTTTGTTAGATGTAGAATATGGTGCATTTGAGTGAATGAGTGTGTGACTGGCTGGAGGGCCTCAGGGAAGATCAACAGTCTGTTGACTGTTTTTGTATACCCTCTATAAATAAAGCTTTCATTATTATTATTAGTATTATAAGTTTATAATGAATCAATCCAATAAAGCACTACAAGAAATTCCAGTTATAACCTGTCAGTTTTCAATCTTGATAAGTATGAAGCTGGTACCGGATTGTGACAGATTTAAAGACATGCAATTTTGTGCAGTTTGTTTTTATTTAACACTTTGTAAACAACAACTATTTTCGGAATAAGCATAGGTTTATTTTAAAGAGAGAATGCGAAGAAGGTCGAACTGGCTCAATCTAGTTGACCTAGTTATATGGGTCCTGACTTGACCTAGATGTCTACTTTTAGCCACAGATATTCAGCTGCACTGCTCTAGGCCTTCTACTGTTTGAGCGTTTGGACAGAAATGCTTTAAACTTTTTGCACAGGGTCTGGGTTGTGTTTTTCTGCATATCGTCTACTGTTCTTGGTAAGATATTATTTTTTTCTTTTCATGGAGTTGATAATTTGTAATGGGATTTAAAACTTGACTTTTCTTATGTTGAGGGAAGTCCAAGACCATGCTGTGTTGGCAGTCTTCAGCTATAGGATAACGTGTGGATAGCCGACATAATGTTAGATAATTCTGTCACGTAATCATTTTCTTGCCATTGTACAAAATCTGTACATTTAATGAGCTGTGTGGATGACCTTAAAGTTCTATCTCTTTGATGCTTATGCTATTTATTAAAGGATCCTTGTGTTGAACCATAGGCCTACCCAATTCAGGCAATTGATTTTAGCAAAGGTCGCATGTCATTAAAATATGTTGTTAACTCTGAGTACATGTACCTCTGAAAATTTCTATCTACATTAATTTTTTATCATATAAATCAAAATCTCTAAAGAAATACATATACAAGTTTGTAAATAACCGAAATAAGTATGCAGGTGTAATAAATGCTGGGCATGTAGGTGTACATTTACTTATAATGGTCCTGCTTAAAGTACATGTATACTTTTAACCAAGGAAGAGTTTGAATGCTCACCTTAAGATTACCCAGAAAGCATTTATAAGCAGCTGGATGGGTGGGGGCTTCCTTTGCACTGGTGATTTTAGCATCAGGAAGCCGATTTGGCCTCCTCAGGCACTTCGTCATTTTAGTGAAATAACTTTAAGTACAGTGTAACCCCCTTATCAAACAACAAAGAGTGTGCTACTCTGGTGTTACCAATTATTGACTTACTGTGCCCAGTTCAATGATAGTATCCATACTTCATATATGGCTGATATTTCATGATATTCGTGGCTTTCACTGTACCCGGAATAGGTTCGATCCCACCTGTGGACCTTTAAAAGTATATAAGGGAAGTTTTCCTGTTGCTGCGGAATTTGCTAAGTGTTTTTTAAGAGGTTTCTTCTGGGTTTTCCACCATACACCGGCAATCCAAATTAATAATTTATTAATAAATAATAATAAGTCTTCATATTGGTGAAATACCTAAACACCAATCAAACAAACAAACAAATATCTGTTGCACTGTGAGACATACCCAGTGGCCTGCAGCAAATACGAATCCTGTGGGTGCAGCCACAAATGTCGAGGTGTTAAGGCATGTGTTAATAATAACTGCCTCAAAACCTTGGCATTTGTGTTGTGTGTATGTTTAAACAAATATGAATCATGTGGCTGCAGGCTTTGAAGCATGTATTATTAAAATATGCCTCAAAGCCTTGACATTTGTGCTGTGTGCATTTATAAACTCGCTTTTTAAGAAAACCATAGAAAAATTAAAAATTTTAACAATCCTATCATTATTGACAGAGAAATAGTCCATTTAGTTAGTGTTACACCAAGAACAACAACAACAGCGCCAACAAAAGAGTGAGTATTCCTAAGATCTAGACCCCGTTCACCATGGGGTAAAAATTATTGAATCTATCATTGCTGAGACTAACTACATATATGTACATGTATTGTAATACAAGTAGCTATTGATTTTTGTTCCCAACAAGTAGCTGTGATGAAATCCACCCAATCAAAATTGAGTGTGTGAGATTACTCCCAGCAGCAACTGGATCCAACTAATCCTAGGCTGTGTCAACCTGTTTAAGATAATCATATCATTCAAGTTTGTCAGTTATGTCTGTCAACTAAGACACGCAAGAAAAGTAGATCAAATAAAGAACCGACGAATGTATCCTCTTAATTTTACTACAAACTGATTTAAAATTAAACAGAGGAAAAAGTTGTTGCTGGCTTGATTCCATCCAAGTCAGTAAAAGGTAGAAAAAACAGATAAAAATAATTGTGAAGCTGTACCACCAAAAGTCAGCTGTTAGTCTACTAGCAAACTGCTCTCAGTGATAATATGTTGGATCACCTTAGCCAAATGAGTATGAAAGGCCATGATATATATGTTGGACTGTACAATATGTTTAATAGAGTATTGTGACAACTCCAAAGAATGATGATTGAACAATTCATTATGACTGTATATTTCGGTTAATTTTAAAAACCATCTTCAGCAGTGACATTTATTTACATAGATACAACAAGTATTTATAGCAGAAAATATGCAAATTAACATATATGAAATTATAGTTAACATGAAATCTGTTGGTTAACATTAAAAATTTGATGTCGAATGTCAATTATAAATTTATGGTACAATTCAGAAGATAAGAATCAGGTTTGTGATAATAAAAGTTACATACTGA
>JAVFBZ010053830.1:0-10137 GCA_032466195.1 Katharina tunicata
GAGTCCATATGAACAAATCTGAATCCCCTTCCCCTACTGATCATTTGTACCAGGTTTGATCAAATTTGGCCAAGTAGGTCTTGAGAAGAAGTCGAAAATGTGAAAAGTTTTCGCCGCCGACGCTGAACGACGACAGACGGATTTAGATGGGATAAGCTCAAGCCTTTGGCTTATGAGCTAAAAATGGTAATATCTTTTTGAACAGCAATATGCCTGTCACCAAAATAAATAATCAAAGTAGCACACAAAAGCTTGTAGCATAGAAATTCACAAGTTTTATTTCGCTTAAGTGAAGCTCATGGGAGAAGATGGCGGCATGCAATCAGAATTTCCGACAGAAAAAAAACAAAACACATCACCATCAAAATTGACTCCAAACAGGTTCAGATTTCTATATTCTGAGCCTTTCCTCTCTGCTGCAACATGTAAATAACCACATTTAATGATAAAGTGTTTTTGTTATAACTTCATCAGGAGGCACTGAGGAGTTGATTTAAATACACAACACAAGCAACTCCTGGGTGAAATCTTTACGTTTATGAAGAGTTCAACAGCGTATATCTTGCCATAGAGATGTATGTTATCATGCTGCACTGTCATAATGGTTACAAACAGTAAAAGTCCTTCAAGCTATCTTATGTTGTGTTCCCTCCCCCCTATCTTAACTAGTGAAATGATAATATGGGTACAAAGAACAAAGCATCAACAGATAGGTCAGGATGACATTTGTTTGATGAAAACATCACACTATACAATTAAATGATGAACACAAGAGTCGAGTTAGAATAAATCAGAATCAATATTAATCCATCAGATAGTACAGGTTTTCATACATCTTAACCTATTATTTTACATGTAACAAGAAACATGACCGACAATCACTAGATAAACTACGACAAGCCATCAGGCAATAATGGTCATATTCTTACATCAAAATATCTATGCACCAATTAAATTGGACAAATAAGAGAAAATCATAGTCTGTCCACATCGTCTACAATTCTGTTCGTGAACCCTTCTATGATGATGATGATGATGAGTGACACATTGATGAAATGTAGGAGAGGTGCTAGGAATCAATTCAATTGACAGTAACAACTAGTGATAGGTTATATAAATACACACTTGACATTACAGACAATGATCTGAGTATGGTTTATAAGGTTGTAAGTTCATAATTCTCTCATGATATGCCTTGATAATCAACTTCAATAAATCAGGACTGATTGATTGGTGTGTATGCCACATTTAGCAATATTTCAGCTTCGAAGATTTAGCTTTGATATGGAGGTTTAAACAACAGGAAGCAGGATTTGCATACCTAAAACAGTATACCACATTTCAAACGGGAAGGTGTTAAACTCTTCTTCATGCTTTTTGGCTTCCTAACTATATAATTTTTATACATGATGACTGAAAACTTGGACGATAGAACAGTCATCTTAAAACTAGAGGCTTATAATAACATTTAGACCAGTAAACAGAATGTCTTTTTCCCACCCAAAAAAAACGTGTTAAATACTAGCCAATAATATGTTATTGCAATTATCATAAATATTCGAGAAAACATTACATGTGAGAAGGTATTTTGTACAGAAGCAAATACATCAGATCCAGTTTCACGTGTCAACATAGGTATATAGCTACTCTTGAAATTAATAGTTTAACAGACATACATCAGGCTGTGATAAAAATGGAAAGAGATCATTTAGGCTAGCCTCATAGACAGCATAAGATGATTTGATGTCAGAAAAATCATGTTAATGTTTTCTACTCTCATGCTTTTACATAACTTAAACACAGACATATGAATAACAAGTAACAATATACATACAATCTTATTATTAACTATGTACATATAATAATCTAATAATAATAATAATACATGGATTGGAATAATTCAAATCTTGACTTTGGTGATTTGTTTGTTTTGTCTATATACTTTTTTTTATTATTCATCAAATGACAAACATATTGAGCCTTGTCCCACAATAAACTAACCACCAGAAAGCAGAAAACACCATCAAAATTGATGCCTTGGCAAACAATAAAGATATTTTAAAAAACCTGCAAGTTTCCCACAACTACATTTGAGAGATTATAACAGACCATCAAACCTATTAATATCTATAAAGAGGGTGGAATATAGTTTGAGATTGGTATACATCTCCGCAACAATATAGAACTTACAGATTATGTTTATATTTTTATTAATTTATTCATATGATGTAGCATTTTTAACAACTAAAACATGTTTTGTGCAAAATTGTTTATCACTGCAAAGGGTGAAATTACTGACAATGATCTTTAGGCTGTAAGTTTTTTTATTTCACCAAAAATTAAACGATCTACAAAAAGCCAAATATTGATGTTGATGAAAGTGGAGACTATTAGGGATTTCACAGTGTTAAATACTATAAATTAGTCTGAATCTAGTCCAATTTAGCTGGTCTATACAAGGAGTTTGAGTGAATGTCCAATGATTGTAACTTATAAATGGGCTGCATGTCTACTATAAAGAAGTAAATATAGATATTAGGACGTTGCGCTCATGTTTTAGTTTTTCTTGAAAGTCAATACATTCACCTTGCACTTCCTTAAAACAGCACTGCATTTAACCTACCAGACAGAACAAAGCTTTTAAGCTCAACATAAAGGACAGTCTTGGACTAATGAACGATTGTTTGTTGTAGTAATAAGTCTAGTTGAACAAAAAGCACACTGGTTATGTTCACTGGAAATGTCTTCCCTCCAGACAGCGTCATATAGCAAGGTCCAATGGCAGGTAACCGCAGTGACCAGAAGCCAAATGAGTAGCACTTTGACAGCAAAGAGGTTGGACCATTAAGCATTAAGAGTTCAGGGAGCGACCACTGGGGCAGTTCTCACCTCATTTGGGCACATGGGTGCAAGCTCTCAACGGAGAGCGCGAGGAGCCTTCTGGCACAGGAACATTAAGGAAATCCCAAATAAGGATTGTGTCGTCGTGGGAGCTGCTGACAATTTGAAACTCGTCAAATTGGAGTCGGAAGACTCGGCCAGTATGTTCCTGTAAGTCAAACTACAAAAAAATAACAAAAAAGAGAAGGTGTAAGCCATAAATTCATCAAGCAGACACACTGTTGCTCTCCAATATATCCTTTAATTAACAGTGGCGAGCAACAATGTAAATAAACATTTACACAGCAAATTATTTCATATCTGGCTACTGCAAGTATTTAGTAAATGTATTCCACATTGAACAAAACATCATGTTAATAATTATTCAAGTTATTTTTCTAAGATGGACCACTTGTCGGCCTAAGGCAGAAAAGCTTTTGTTGGCTGTGAAGATCACAGGGTGGTTTGCATTAGATTTTATCAAGGTTTTCCACCATACATCTACGTTACAAAATAAACATTTACGTCAAATACCCTTGAATATGAAATTTTAAAATTCAGTTAACAATTATTACATGAAATGATAAATATCCTATAATATTATGATATTTTAAAATTATTTTATGAAAAGGTAAAATGATTATTACTATAAAAACTTACCACCAGTGTTCTCAGACACAGGGTGCCAGCTGGGGCTCGTGGATCTAAAGCAGCCGCCAAATCCCACACCTTTATTTTTCTATAATATAAAACCATCACTTAACCAACCGTAAGGCAAGTTTGAAATTAGGATATATAAAGCTCTATGCATGACAACACAATCACCTGTACTAGCTTATATTAAACTAAAAAAGCACCAAAGACAACAGAGAAGTTAAAAATAAAAAAGCAAGTTTTCAAGTTCAATAAGTATATCATCCTTTATTTGATTATCAAATTATCCATAATTGGGTTACCTTATACACAGGCAAAATGTAAATAACTCTTAGACTTCATTTTATTTCATATCAGAAACAAGTTCAATTTAGAAAATTTTCATATTATAAAAAGCAATCCTATCAATTGCTCCAAAATCGTCAAATAAAAATATAACGCATTTTGACACAGTTTATAAATTGTTTTTAATTTGAAAGACTATTTGATATAGAGTCTTACCCGTCATATGCACCACTGACAATCCTCTTGTTATCAAACCTAATACAGCGCACTAATTCTTCATGACCTTCAAGTACTCTCAGACACGCTCCACACTCTATATCCCATAACCTTCAAAAACACCATTGGAATATTACTTTTTATGATATTCAATTCTAAATTTTTCAGTTTTTTTTCTCTCTCTTTGTATTGATTTAAAAACAGCAAATACAAACAAGTTTAAGATCTTCGTTCACAAAGTTAGACAGTTAAATAGATATGACACAAATGATAATAAGATCTGTTTGATAAACCTGCTTTCTTCACATCAACAGTAACAGATCAATTATAAATGTTATCTACTGTTTTCTCTGTTCAATACATTTTTTTTTTCAAGAGTGCATCTTTAGCAGTGGCATCCCTAAGGTATGGCAAGTATGGCACATGCCTTGGGTAACACTTGAAGGGGGGCACCGATGAGCATATTTTAATTAAGCCAGGTAAGCTATCCTTAGATGGTGAAAACAGGGTAATTTATAGTTTATTTCCTTGTTTCTAAGCTAGATACTCACCAGGTCGAACTAATGGGATTTTATTCTTGAATTTAATCCTATTAGTTTGACCAGGTGGGTATTAAGGTGCAAGGAACAGGAATTTTCTTTATTTATATCCGTCTTCGATTATCAAGGTTGAGAAGCACTATGAGGCGTGAATTCGTTGGATTGTTAAATCATTTGTTTCGACCCAGTTGACGATAATGATCCACATTGCACCATGCGAAATTACGTACATACACATCAGTACATGATTGAGTGCACTAAAGACTATGTCTATGAGTCATACAAGATTTTAAACAAAAAGACGTCCAGGCCCGGGAAGCTGACTACCCTAGCTACGACACTGATCCTTAGCAAAGAATGTTATATCATATTATTTCTTAAACATCAAGATTGGTTGGTGTTGAATGGCGTTGCCAAGGTACATGTATTCCACTTATATGTTACTTTAACCGTTTGAACCTTTTTTAAATTATTTTACGATCGTTAAAGATAAAAGCATACAGGGTACAGACACAGGACCAGGCCAAGTTTTGCTCCAATTTTTTTACGCCAGGCAAGTCCAGCCAGCAAAGAGACCATTTCTTTTCAAAAATCAATCTTGGTTGGGTTTGGATCGACTCCTACACCACTGCATAAAAATACACAATGTTCGTTTTTAAGCAGATCAGTACATCAATAGATGTTCTTAATGCTGCTCTGCTTGTTCTGGCACAATAAGAAATTACGCCCAAACTACTAGAATGAAACAAAGAAATGACATTGGGTTAGCTGATTACCTTATAGTATTGTCTGAGCTTCCGCTGACAACCAGACGATCTCTATACTGTAAACAAGCTATTCCACGTTTGTGTCCATTTAATGTCCTCACAAACTCACACGATGATGTACTCCAAACCTACAGTTCAACAACCAACAGCAAGAATAATAAATATTTCTACATTTCTACAGTTTTATTGAACAGCATACATTGATTGGCTTGAAAGGAGCCCTTCGAGGTCAAAATGACAAACTGTCAATGGAATGCTCATACAAGAAATCTTGTGGACATGAAGGAATTCAATCCATTGTGTTTGCGTTATTTTCTTTAGTAATAGATTTAAATATTTTCCCATTCAGGGCAACAAAAACTAGTACTGCTTGTTTTTTCTCTTGTTAACTAAGCAGAACATTCCGGAACGATAAGATCTCATAAAATAAAACTCCATTCAACACACAAATAAGCTGACACAGATGATATGTTATAATTACAGTTCCACTGACCTTAATAGTTCTGTCTCCAGACGCAGACACAATGTATTTGTCATCAAAATCCACCACATTGACGGCAGCCCGATGGCCGACCAGAACTCTTCGTAAATTGATATCTGTGGGTGATTGCATGTCCCAGACAGCTATCGAACGGTCCTGTCAAAAGATAAAATTGTGCCTTTGTCAGATTTTACATTTCAATTCTAACTGTAAAATATAACAAATGATAAAGAAGACAATGTAAAACCGTAATCATTCGCATTTTGAATTTTATGTTGTGATTTTTATGGTTTGATTCTTTGTTGGGTTGGTGTTTGATGTCAAATTGTTTTTTTTTTCACAAATTTGACGCCTCGCAACCTCGATGCTACTGACAAGCACGCCACAAGATTCAAAAGAGGACTCAACATCAAACCAGCTTCCTGATGCCCCTTAGCTGAGGTAGCACCAGCGCACAGAAAGCTCCAATCAGTTATTAGATGATTCTTCAGTATTTTTGAGCCAATGGTTCATTGTTTGGTTTATGTAGCTAGTGATAATTGTTTCAAATTCTAATCATTTATCATATAATAAACAAAAATTAAAACTTTTAGTTACCCTAAATGCTCAACAAATTTGATCTTCATGGACATGTTTCAAGCCCTTTAGTGAAGTCAATAATTTGAGATTGGAACTAAAACTTATATTAACTTGTAGCTTAAAGTATGAACTTCTTAAAAATTTTGTAAATGTGGACGAATTTGTTGAGCATTTAGGGTATACAAGAAAGTTAATCAATTTGAAAATTAGATATACAATATAACATATTAACGCAAATCAAAATTTTGAAGAGGTTTTCAAATTTGTTAAAAAATGTATGCTCTTCTACTAATCTCTGCTAATTCTAGAAAACAAATAATTTTTGAAATTGATGAAATTACCTTTGAACATGTGACCATAATACCGTCGTTAAAACGAAGATGAAGAACAGCCTCACAATGGTGAATCAACGTGTTAAGCATCTCACCAGTCCGTACATCCCATACTCTATAAACCATAACAAGAGTTTTAGTAAACCCAACATACAGTCATACACCCTCGTGGGGTGGAATACGGACCCTTCATGAACATATGGTAGCCATTGTAACCAAAGACATGTCAAACTATGGTATGCAATATGCCATCCGGAATAGGTTCGATCCCCCGTGAACCTTAAGTATATAAAGGAAGTTTTCCAGTGGGTGCGGAGATCGCAAGGTGGTTTTACGAGGTTTCTTCTTGGTTTTTCACCATACACCGGCAATGCAAATTATTAAGACTTTTAAGTTGTCATATAGGTGAAATACTCTTGAGTACGACGTTAAACATCAAACAAACAAACAAACAAACACAAAGAAAGGCCTTATAGTTTTCAAGTTCTGCTCCAGAAACGGATTGAAGCCATCCGGACAGACACAGACGCTGGTCATACCATAATACGACCGATTTTCATCGGGCGTATATAAAAAGGTTTGATACTCAACCACAATGCTTAACACACACTTTTCATTTTATATATGTTTCATTCTGACATGTTTCTTGATTTATCACAAGAAACACTGCCATAAAATATGATACATGATATATGATATAAAATATATAGGAAGTTCAGCAAAGTGGGTTTAAACTGAAACAGAATGCTGATTTCCATAGTACTCAAAATTTGGTTTAATAAGTTGTTTTTTGGGGTTAGAAAAACAAGATCAGAATGTAAGTTATTGAATTAAAAAGGGAATTTATAACCCCAAAAATACACCTGTATTCATTAAAAGGATGTCAGACTATGTGCAGTATATGAAGGGAGTTTGTTAGTTTCTACATAATAAGTTTGTTTGTTTGTTTGTTTGGTGTTTAACGGCGTACTCAAAGGTATTTCATTTATATGACGACGGATTCTCCACTTCTTAATCTACTCTACTCGATAAGGCGGAAAACCGGGAGGAAACCTCGTAAAAACCGCCCCTGCGATTGCCGAATTCACCTCGTGTGACCCCTCATATACATCAGGTCCACTGGGAGACTTGAACCCGTGCGTTACATCGAAGGAGGATATGCAGTTAGACGCGCTAACCACTGAGCCACGGCGCAGGCCCCTACATAATAAGTAGAGTGGTTGGTAACAGTTTCTACTTGGAAGCAAATTGATAAATAGCTGAGACAAAATCAGGATGTTCCACAGGAAATTTAATCACAGTCCATAGGGTCGGGTCTAGGTCTAAGTCTAGTAAATGTCAAATTCACAATCTTTTAACTGTTTGATTTTTTGCTTGTTCTAATTTATGAAAGAATGTTTTACAAGCCAATTGTGGACAGTAAAAGAAAACAAGAAAGCAGCCTTACCTGACAGTTGAGTCGCTGGACCCTGATATGATAATGTTTTCATCATATTGTAAACAAAGCACTGAGCCCGTATGACCAGTCAACACCTGAACACACTCCAGGGAATTCCTATCCCAGATCTGCCAAGAATATAGAAAAAAACTTTTGATATCATGCCAAAAAAAGCAAAATAGGAGTATTTTGGTTCTGTGATTTGGGTTTAATGTCATAGTGTAGGCTGTACTTAAGATTATTTCACTCGTATGATGGCGTGCCAGCCTATTCGGTGAGGGAAACCAACAAAAATGACCCTGGCAACATGGAAGATTTCATAATACACAACCAGGATAAAAAAATCAAACTTCTATCAATTCCTGCATTTTATATACATATCAGCCATTCTTGTAAAGACTTGTTGGCTATCCTGTCTACATACCTTAATTGTATTGTCTCTAAGACCACTGACAATTTTTGAATCATCATACTGCAAACAATAAACTCCTTTGCTGGTTTCGCTTCGACAGTGGATGCGCTGTAAAGTATGACGACCTGTTCGCCAATTATTTTCTATTCTCTGTAATAATAAGAAAACATCACAATTGAATAACTTTTCTATTTTTACCAGCTATTTAGTACCCCTTTATTTGTAGAGCTAACTAACTATTGGTAAGAGAAATGTACATGAAATTGCAATAATTTTACTGAAAATATGTCATGGTTATTTCAGATAATTTTTATTAATTTTGTCACACATTTTGGGTTATGGAAAAATATCTTCCTAAAACTAAAAATCCATATAAACGTTAAATATTATAAGAAGTCAATTCAGTAGAAGTGTGAAACCTTGTATTCAGTAGTTACTAAAACGTTCACATTCAGCTCACGCAGCGCCCCTTGTGGCAAATCATCAGGGGAGATAATTTAAGAATTTAACTGAACCTTCGCTGCAGCCAGTCAATTTGACCTGACTTGACCTCGCAATAAGAGCGAAAATGCGCACGTAATCATGGGAGATTTTGTGATATAACAAACAAGATGGCAACTAAAATGGGTTTAAACGATGTACAAACGGGGCAGAATATCCAAAACTGTTCAGTGCATAATCAGAGATTACAAGGCGCTCCACAAGGAGGAAGTTGGCATCAAGAAATCTAAGAAATCCATGAAGAAATCGTGAAGTGAAAAAATAAAACAGAAAAAGTGAAAATGAAAGTGAAAGAGAAAAAGTGAAAAGGTGAAAAGGTGAAAAGTGAAAGTGAAAAAGTTAAAAGTGAAAAAGAGGGAGTGTTTACTTCATCGCATTTTGATAGTGATTGCAAATGTCCCGCTAATTTGGACTGTCAGAAAAGGTTGCAAAGAAAAATCGATCTATTCAATTGTGAATAGAAACCTACTTGAGTCATTGGTACATAAAGAAATAAAGCGTACGAAATAACCCACTATAGTAAGGAGATAAAATTAATAGAGTCAACGGCAGACACATGAGCAAATTACATATTTGTCCGTACCTCTGTAAACATCCAAACCATGATTTTCATTAACCCCATACGATTTTCCCATAATTCAAGAGTGGCGCAAAGAGCCAAAGTGGCAATCGAGAATTACCGACGTTTTACGACTTTTGCTGACTAAAATGTAATCAGCGCAATGTAGAGAATTTTAATAACCCACTGTGCATAGCATACAGTCGACGACACCCTATCTCTTATTACGTGGGCGATTGAAACAATGCTGTCTACATTACTGAATACAAGGTTTCACACTTCTAGTTAGGGAGCGTCTCCACCAGACGTGATTTGTTGACTCGTGAAAAAGAGGTGTCTATCACGTCGCCGGATTTGTTTTCTTGAGTGAAAATATTTTAATTAAAAATCACGACGTTGTCGAGTATCTGTACTCGTGCGTAAGCGGAGGAATACAATCGTTTGCAGTTATGCGGCTATGTGTTTACCCATACAAGACTCGTCACCTCACCACA
>JAVFBZ010053858.1:0-10136 GCA_032466195.1 Katharina tunicata
TTCAACGCAATTATACAGATTCGTCAACAGTTTTCGTGTAAATTAATAAACAACGAACCAAACCTGCCAGGCTTATTGCAACGCAAATATATAGACCCGTCAACTGTTTTCGTGCGAATTAATAAACAATAAAACAAATTTGCCAGGCTGATTTCAACGGAGATAAAAGTTTTCGTGCGAATGTATAAACTATAAACGAAATCTGCAAGGCTTACTTCAACGCAAATATTTAGACTCGCCAAACGTTTTCGTGAGAATGAATAAACAACAAACCAAAGTTTAGGAAAAACTCTCCGAAATTTTTCGAAAGTTTTTGTCGAGAAAGAGGGAAACCTTAAATGGTATTTAATACTTACATCTCCTGCTCCACGCTGACATCCAGCGTGACATGGTGAGAAATACTGTACGTGGTCGACTCCGCAAACTGGGAGATAGGTTTCTAAAGTGCAGTCACAATTCAAATTACATGCCGAGTTTACGTCAGGGAACAATTCATCCGTTGTTCTGCAACAAAAAGGTTTCGCTGCTATGTGTTCACTTGATGTCTTACTCGTATACCTGCATATAACTTTTACAGGGTATCTATACCGACTTTTTAAGAATGCATCACTTTAGAGTTAATTTCAATTTCTGGCAAACTTTAAGCGCATGGGATCGGCTCATGTGTATTGTGGGACCATAGAGTGTGCTAATGTGTTAAAATAAAAACATACAAGCCTACACAGAGAAATGAGGAAAGTATCTTTCTTAAAAACCCACATCCCTCTGTTCTTCACCATGAAATGTCTTAGATGGATCTTCAGAGATCTACATATATTTATTTAGGTATTTCGAACAAATCACTCCAAACCGCTAACATTTTAGTCGTTCAAAATAAAATACGCTGAATTCCTATCCTGTATCCCGTCTAGTGCGCAACCTGGTAATGTGACACGTGACCAATAACATTAAGTTGGTTCTGATTGGCTGAAATCTGTCGCGCCACGGCTTTAAAACTCAGCGTCGTTTTATTTTGCTTGAGCTTGTTTGTTTGACTGGGGTTTCATGCCGTACTTAAGGTCATTTCACTCATATGTCGACGTGCCAGCCCAATCGGCGAACGAAACCACCAACAACGACACTGGAAACACATAAAACCCCAAAATACATAATTTGCAAGGCAAACACAGGACATAGGAATCTCCAACCCAATAACCCGCGTTTAGTTTTTGCAAAAAGAACGCAATTCGGAACAAGTGCATTGGGGAAAATATCTTTTCGTTACTCCTGCTTTGCGATCATGAAAAGAAAGAGTTACCCAAACCCTTTCCTGTATGTTTTTGTTACTTTCAATGTTATATCTTGACAAGCTGTATTATTTCTTACCTATTCTCGTAGCTTTTCGTTACACCCGCTATGTTATCCTGGGGACATTGAGCCCAGAATCCAGCTATTGTCAATGTACTTAACAAACATGTGACCAAAGATAATATCAACATGCCTCGCACTTTGAGCTGGAATCGTCGACATATAAACCCGCCAATGATCTGACCCGATACAGCACCGGGTACAACCAGTAATCCTGTGGTGAAAAAATAATATGTCTGACTAATTAGTATGATGACTTGTCAACAGCCATTAACATAGATAGATTATTTTTTTGCTTTTTGGCCATCTGGCTCATGCAATACAAATAACATTTATTCATTACAGTAATGATGGATAGTATATACAATGAACACAATTGTGGAATTAACCTATGGAAACCAGTTGGTTCCCTTTTCCAAACCTTTTTGTATGAAAGTTGCAACATAAAAACAAATATATTTAATTTATCTAATTTAAAACGAAGGGGCATTCCACTTATCCTAAACAAATTATTGTTTCGCCTCGAAAGGTTAAGACAGAGGCTTGTCTCTGAGTTTGCATATATTTTTACCTCAGATTTTTGTTTATTTGTATGTCCAACTGCATCAATCGTGCTACAATTATATATCATTTCAGTAAATGTGACTTAAAGGAACGAGAATGACCCATATGATAGCTTTGAATATTGTCAACAACTTTACCTGTCAACATGGCGGAAAAGCTTGCTGTCTGGCCATACTGATTCTGTATGAACTTTGGTATGAATGTGGCAAATCCACTGACCACAATCCCTTCTGATGATGCCGCCAATGCTATCAGAACTAAAGTGGGGTTCTTTAACAAACTCCACAGCACCATGTGAGCATCCTTGAAGGAAGTCCCTATCTCCCCATGTTTACTTTGGTTGTGCGTCTCAGAGACACGCTTTGCTCTCACTTCTCGTGCGCCTAGAAGTGCAATAACAAAACATATGTTTAATAGCGAGATTGGATTGGCTAATTTGAATCTGACAAAGGTTACCAGAAGCGAAAGGTTGTTTAAGAGTGACAAAATTCACTTGCTTATTCACCACTCTAAAGCAGAACAAACAACGCATTACCCCTTTTAGTAACAGCTTTATTCAAGAAAACCCAGGATTTTTAACGGAAATCAAAAAAATTTGGACTAAATTATTTAAAACTGAATGAGAAAAGGTTATTGCATTTAATTAGGTTAAACAGGCAAATAATACAGGGTGCCTTGTATATCTTATATCTGTTGTTTGAGTGGCATTTAGAAGTTGAAATGACTTAGAACATGAGACTTACTATATGAATGACATCTTGAATATATTTTGTAAATATTGCTACATTATGTTACAATTTTACATATACAGCTTGTACAGATTTAGGGAATATATCTTACATAGATAAAGGGTTAAAGAACAAAGATGGAATATGGAGACACTTGTTCGCTTACTTGAGAATTCTCTAGGAAGTGCCATGAACGGAACAACCAGTAAAACAGCTACTGCAGCGGACAAGACAAACCCTAGCCACCAAGCCCCCAGCCATCGAGGATCTCCAGTACTCAATGGCGAACTTCAATGCAAGAAAAACTGTAACTGATTAAGATATGCAACTATTAGATTCTACCAGAGTATATTATTATAAATAACTGACAAGTTATGGCTTCAGAGGGAAGTGGGACACACTTCCTATTGAAATATCTTCATTACCGTACCATCTTGGGACACTCAGACAAAGCGGTACACACTCCCTCTTGAAATATCTACATTACCGTAGCATCTGAATAAACTACAGGAAATATGGTACACAGTCCCTCTTGAAATAGCTACATTACCGTAACATCTGAGGACCCCACTTGGAAAGTGGTACACAATCCCTCTTGAAATATCTACATTACCGTTACATCTGAGGACACAACAGGGAAAGTGGTACACATTCCCTCTTGAAATATTTACATTACCATAGCATCTGAGGACACTATAGGGAAAGTGGTACACAGTCCCTCTTGAAATATATACATTACCCTAATTTCTGAAGACGCCACAGGGAAAGTGGTACACAGTTCTTCTCGAAATATCTAAACTACCGTAACATCTGAGGAACCCACATGGAAAGTGGTACACAATCCTACTGAAATATCTGCATTACCGTAATATCTGAAAACACCACAGGGAAAGTGGTACACAGTCCCTCTTGAAATACCTGCATTACCGTACCATCTGAAGACACTACAGGCAAAGTGGGACACAATCCCTCTTGAAATATCTACATTAACGTAGCATCTGAAGACACTACAGGGAATGTGGCAAACAATCCCTCTTGAAATATCTACATGACCGTACCATATGAGGACACTTGGAATGTGGTACACCGTCCCTCTTGGAATATCTACATTACCTTACCATATGAGTACAATATAGGTAATGTGATACACAATCCTGCTTGAAATTTCCTTATTACCGTACCATCTGAGGACACCACAGGGAAAATGGTACACCATCCCTCTTGAAATATCTACACTACCGTAACATCTGAGGAAACCACATGGAAAGTGGTGCACAATCCCATTGAAATATCTGCATTACCGTAACGTGAGGAATTGCAAGCTTTGTGGCACACAGTCCTTCTTGAAATATCTACATTACCGTAACATGTTAGGACACTACAGGGTGTGTGGTACACAGTCCTTCTTGAAATATCTACATTACCGTAGCATCTTATGACACTACAAGATATGTGGTACACAATCCCTCTTGAAATATCTACATTACCGTACCATCTGAGGATACTACAGGGAAAGTGGTACACAATCCCTCTTGAAATGTCTACATTACCATAGCATTTAAAGAAACTACAGGGTATGTGGCACACAATCCATCTTGAAATATCTACATTAACTTAACATCTGAGGCAATACAGGGAATATGGTATACAGTCCCTCTTGAAATATCTACATTACCGTACCATCTGAGGAATTTAAAGGCATGTGGTACACGGTCGCTCTTGGAATATCTACATTACCGTATCGTCAGAAGACACTACAGGGAATGTGGCACACAACCCCTCTTGAAATATCTACATTACCTAACCATATGAGGGAAATACAGGGAATGTGGTACACTGTCCGGCTTGAAATTTCCATATTACCGTAGCATCTGTGGTCACCACAGGGAAAGTGGTACACCATCCCTCTTGAAATATCTACATTATCGTAACATATGACGACATCAAAGGGATTGTGGTACACAGTGCCTGTTGAAATATCTACATTACTGTAACATCAGAAACACGCCAGGGAAAGTGGCACACATTCTCTCTTGAAATATCTACATTCACGTTATATCTGTTGACACCACAGGGAAAGTGGTACACAGTCCCTCTTGAAATATATACATTACCGTAACATCTGAGGACCCCACATGGAAAGTGGTACACAATCCCTCTTGAAATATCTATATTACCGTAACATCTGAGGACCCCACATTGAAAGTGGTACACGTTCCCTCTTGAAATATTTACATTACCGTAACTTCTGAGGACACCACAGGGAAAGTGGTACACAGTCCCTCTTGAAATATCCACACTACCGTAACATCTGAGGAACCCACATGGAAACTGGTACACGATCCCATTGAAATAACTGCATTATCGTAACATGTGAGGAATTGCAAGGTATGTGGTACACAGTCCCTCTTGAAATATCTACATTACTGTAACATCTGAGGGCAATACAGTGTATGTGGTACACAGTCCTTCTTGAAATATCTACATTACCGTAACATCTGAAGACACCACAGGGAAAGTGGTACACAATGCCTCTGGAAAAATCCAGATTACCGTAACATCTGAGGACCCCACAAAGAAAGTGGTAAAAAGACTTTGGCGTATAATTGATCAGTTCAATTTGTCCTATGCTTAGGCATTGGATGTCACACATATATAACTTGTATTAGCTTCCCTTGCGGCAAATTGGCCCACCGTAGGTTGGAGAAAATGGCCAAGTGATAAATGAGTTTTTAACCTTGATCTGCTAAAACCTTCACTTGATAATGTTCTCAGTTTACAATTAGTTTTATAACTACAAACATATTTTAAACCAGATCTGCACATAACCAGATATAAATCCTTCCCTACCTATATCTGAAATACGTTGACAAAAAACCTTGAAGTTGTCTAGAACATATACATTGGCCTAGTTTCATTAAGGTGCATTCGCTCACACAGTGTGAGTTTGTAGCAAGCAACGACTTTAGGAGATTACCCTTATTTACAGCGCTTTGGTTGGTCGTTATTTGTCAAGAAAAATCTCGACCAATCAAAATGCTGCTAATACGGGGAATCCCCTGAAATTCGTTACAACAAATTGCATCGTCTGAATGCAGCTTTAAGCTCACCTTCCATATTCAAAATCCACGTAGATGTCTAGAAAGTATCCGCCCAAAACATAGCCTATCGCCGGCCCCAGGGCGGCAAAAGCAAACAATATAGCTGTGGCAAAAACATAAATATGTGTTCTAAAGTTCTAAAATGTATCTATCCAGTTTTTATTATTATTATTATTATTATTATTATTATTATTATTATTATTATTATTATTTTTATTATTTTTATTTTATTATTATTATTATTATTATTATTATTTATTTCCACTTTTCAATAAAAGTATTTAAATAAGACATTTAATTTTCGGTTGCATGATTTGTCGTCAATGATAGACATATATTTAAAGGCAGCTAACTGCGTTGATCTATCCAGTTGATGGCTGTGGTCCGTTTACGGGCTCATTGACCAATATGCTTGTATTAATAATGTTCATTTTGTTGATTGGATATTAGTAAAAAATTATACGGGATTATAATGGTATGTCCGGAGAGGACAGTAAAGAGAAAAATAACATTAGTATAAAGCCCCCGTCTTTTTGGGATGCACCCATACAAGCTACTTAGGTATTGTTTGTTTGTTTGGTTGTTAAATTGTGTCTTGTTCCAAACTATTTTAACAAGCTGAGTGTGAGCCCGAATGGTGATCGAAGTCTCTCTTCCAATTCCAGACGCAGAGCTATTCACCGTTATTTAGAACAACATGAAGTTTTAGCTACATTAAATGTAACGCACAATGGTTAAATGTCAAATGTTTAAGTACAGAATGAAAGCTGTAAAAAAATCTGTTTTAAAATGAATAATGGTGTTTACAAACGTAAAGTGCAGAGGTTCCTGGCATCACATTGTCGTCAATACACGCCACACCAACTGTGTAAAGAGTTGTCCCCCCTGCTCCGTGCAACAGCTGTCCCCCGATTAACAGGTACAGATAGTTCGATAGAGTCGGGTCTTTGTTTTCGCACGTCGTAACATTTCCTGCAGACGAAAATGATCTTTTATCCATAATGTTGTCAAATGTTAGGCATACTGATTCCAAATAACTTTGTGAAATGAGAACACTTTATTTTGAAAATTGTAAACGAGTCTTTGGAGTTACTTGAATACATTTTCTCGGTAGGCTACGTTTGTTTTTTATTTTATTTTTTACTTGTTTTTAACTGGAATTAATAACAGTTTTACAAAGAATCCCACGACCTCATGATGAGAGGCAACTCCCATTAATAATATACTTGGATGAGATGAAGAAACAAATGCCTGAGAAACAAGCAAATTTACAGCACAAATAATCAATGAAATCGAAAAACGACCTCGATCTACCTGTTAAACAAAGGTCAGACTTGTCTTGTCCCCACTCGTAGAGTCCCGTCGTGAAATGAGGCAGGCCCATTAAGAAGGAGCCTACGGCCATGATGGCCAAGCCGATCGTTAACATCTTCATCTTGTGGCCGCTCATACCATAATAACTGATGGGAAGGACGAGAATTCCAGCGGAGATGTCGTAAGCACTTGAAACGAGCCCTGCGCTAGAGCTGCTCAAACCAAAGCGGCGCTCATAGGAAGTAGTGTTAACATTGTTTATTCCATTGACAACGAAACCTGTGAAAGTAATTATTTCAAAATCAGATGAATCAAGTGAGTGTTTGGAAACATATTGGAAACTGCATATCTGAGCTTCTATGAAGCACGACCACAGATCAACTTTGCATAAACCAAAACAAAAGTAACTTCGAATTTTGAAGACATCATGTTTGATAATCTTTATTTCGATCTATCTGTGTAGCCATCATCAGGAATATGTCACCTTATAATACAAGACAGGAACTTTTTGTATTACCCTTGCATATATAAACCTGCCTTGTATAATAATGTGACATATTCCTGACGATGGTCAACCAGATAGACCGAAATATAAAATATCAAACATAATGACTTCAGTATTCGGAGTTACGTTTATTTTGTTTTGAGCTTCTATAATTTGATAGTTGTGTCATCTACGAAATGTACTTAAATGATACGATTTGTTTTATTTATTCATTTCTTTCTTTAACAATATTTTATTTTCAAGACAAAACAACCTACAAGCCTAAGCAGAATTGCACTTCAGCTTGTGTAAATTTTCGTTTATAATTCAATTGTGAAGGTGCATCCACACGATGGGATTTATAGTAAGGATTTCAGGATATTCCCCTTGTTTATAGTTTTTTGATTGGTCAGTATTAGTCTCAAAATATGCTAATTTGGAGAATTCCCTAACGTCGTTACTACAAATCGCATCGTGTGAATAGAAACAAATCAACTAAAACTTTTTTCATTGTCAGATAACTCGACTTCACTCTCTATATGAAAGTTATAAAGATCACAAAGGGCCTACTCCGTTCATACATGGCCTAGAATCTGTCTTTATTGGTCTATTGAGAATATCAAAAATCAATATTCAGTATTTGAGAATATTTATTTTTTGATCAATCGACACAATTATAACAGTTGTTGGATTTTTGAATGATGTATTTATTTTATCATTTTCATTAATATTCTTATTTGACGTCATACTCATAAGTAAGGCGTAAAACCCCAATTAAACACCCAAACAATCAACCCGATTACTCGGTAACCCAGATACCTTGAACGAATGCAAATAAGCATAGCAAGACCACCAAGGGCTTGGCGTTGTTGAACACTTTTAACCACTGGGGACGGAAATGGCCTATCCCACATGTCAGCTCTTCATCATCCTTAGGTCCATTCTCTTTGGCGTCCGACCATTTTTCATTTCCCTGAATGGGTGTAAAAGTAGCCAATACCTTATCGTCCATTATATCCAAATTGTCAAAAATCGTGCTTGATCATTGGTGTTTCCATCTGAAATGTACCAACAAATGTCTCATTCGTGGATTCTTGTGCAGCGGTGTTAGTAGATTCAGATATAGAGAGGTATTGGTGGATAAAAAATCTAATACATTGCTTCCATGAATTAAACCATCTTCATTCGACAGACTGGCTCGAAGCCGCGGGTCAACCATCTGGATTTAATTGACGATTGTCACTGACTAAGTAAAGCTCAAGGCGGGTTTCGTGAAGTTTTTGAATGCGAAAGAGTAGATAAAAGAATCTCGCGGGGTTACCCTTGTATTCGGTCCGGTGGTAAGTATTATATATTTTTGTATAAATGTAGATAAAGAAAATTTTGCTTGCCTCCACGGGGATTCGAAGTCGGATCTCTGGTAAGAATTATATGTAATATATAATATAAGTAATGGTAAGACGGTAAGTTTTCTCTCATGTGGTAAGTATTCACTTTGGTGGAAAGTATTATCTTTTGTGGTAAGTATTCTCTCATGTGTTAAGTATTCTGTCGGGTCGTTCGTGCCCTCTTAAGAAATTAGTTTTCTCTAAGGCGCGACCGGATAAAGTCTGACCTAAGTAGCATGACTGACATCGCTACAGGGCTTAAAAGGAACATTATTTGATAGAAATAACGATGTCGCTCGCTTAGCGGACACCTGAGTGTGGTTAAGTAGAGGCGTAAAGTTGAAAAGCTACAGGCTGACGTATTTCACCTTTGTAGGCTTGAAATTAATAGCTAAGAGAGGTTGTTATTACAAAGTCTACAAAGGTATGTACATATATTTTTGGAGCAAGGTGAATCTCTGAATGCTTTTATTGTCCAACCACGTTGAACACTTCCTTATACACACAGTATTGCATTCAATCAAGCATGTAAACTCTGAACGCATTATATGTTGGCCTACGTGCAAGTGGTTGACAACAAATAGTGAGCGAAAATTGTTAAATATAAGTTTTCTACAATACGTGTACATACGGACAAAGAGTCAATACGATTGTATACATACATAAAGATGAAGATATGAAAAGTTGAGACTTTTGTTCATTAGACAGCTGAAAAGTATATATCAAGTGTTGAGATTGAATGAAAAAAGTTCATACGGTAAATAGAGGCGAATTGTAATATGAAGAATATATATTCGATTAAAAAGTTCCAAATAGTAGGCTACATAGTCAAAGAGTTAATTTGAAGAAAATAAAATGATTTCAGACAGAGTGCAGACAGAGGAAGAGTTTAAATGACGAAATGATAATCAACGAAAAACTGTCATACAGTACAGAGAGAGGAAGAGTTAATATGAGTTGAGATTCAACGAAAAAGTTTCATAAAGTACAGATGGATGAAGAGTTTATATGAAGAAATGTGATTCAATGGAAAATGTTCATACATTACAGATATACGAAAAGTTTATATGAACAAATGAGAATTGATGGAAAACGTTCATACAGCACACAGAGACGAAGAGTTTATATGAAGATATGACATTCGATGGAAAATATTCATACATTACAGATAGACGAAGAGTTTATATAAAGAAATTAGATTGATGGAAAA
>JAVFBZ010053867.1:0-10136 GCA_032466195.1 Katharina tunicata
AATGTTTACAAATCTCACTGTTAGTTTTAGCATCTTCTTTAATTCCTGAAATTAAATCTCTGTCCGTCTTATCAATATAATCAAAATGACACCCAGGTTACGAAGGAACATGTAAACAACAGTTACGATACTCTTTAGGAATTGGGTTTTTGGTGTTTGTGAGAAAAGCTAAATTTACTCGTTTGTCAATACATTTTAACGATTAGGGGTTATTTGCACATTTCTTAGGAAAAATTTTGCTATGTTTTCCAATGTCAGAAAGGGTCATCCAAATATAAGGAATGTCATATTTTTTAGCAGTTATATTAATCGCCCTAAATTTGAGAGTAAACTTTGTGATGACGAGTAGCTGTCCATTTAGCGAAGAAGCTTAATGTAGTGAATTTAGTGAAGAAGCTGTATTTACATAGATGTTTCATTTATCATAAAGACTCTTTGCATTAAGAGTTGTAAAACCAAAGACGTTTTAAAAAACAAAACAAATGAACATCGGCAAACATAAGTAAAATTCATACAGATCACGTTATCATAATTACTTTTCTAAAGTTTGTTATATAGGCCTACTTGTTTAACGTAAAGGGAGAATAAACTTGGTAACATGTATTGATCGCTAAGCTATCTGTGTCAAGCTCCTATACACACTTTATAATTCTTTTTCGGGCCTTGACATGCGACCCTTGCTTTAAAAACAATGTAAGACGTTGTTTCCCTTCACCATGTAGTGTGTAATTATCTTCATTGAAGTTTTTTAGTATAATCCATGTTTTAACATCTATAAAATGATCTTTACGAATCTAGTACCATAATTTCAATAAGTCACACAGTTCGTGGTCGTTTCTCGATCACTCGATCAGCATAAAACATAACTTAAAGCAAGATGGACGGTATCATATTTGTATCTTACTAAGACCAAAAATTCATGTATTGTTTTGTTAAAATATCGGGCCTCCAAAAGATGCTAAGCTATCTACTTTAAGCTCTCATTCACATTTTATTATACTTTTCCGGGCCAAGACATCGCAACCCTTGAATTGAATTTTGTTTAAGAATGTTGATTCCCGTTACCATATGGTGTGTAATTATCTGTGTAACAAAATATATATTCAAGGATTTTTACAAAAGCAGTTATTTTCATACATTGGTTATCAAATTTTATTTTATTTAGGCAACACCCGATAGTCCAGAAGCTGTTGTAAACTTGTCGCTAACTCCTTCAATGGATGGCATCCCGACTTCGACTTTGATGAAATAAGTGTCCACTTACGGGTCTCTCCCATGTTTATTATATGAGATATTATCATGCCATCAAGAGACACATTTGACAGTAAAGGGATTTTTCGTGATCTGTCAAAGACCTTTTATTTCGTTAATCATTCAGAATAACTATACAACCTGATGCATTTTGGTTTCCAAGACTCGCCTTACAATTGGCTAAGAATTTATTTTATAGATGGATCCCACAATACAACATTCCACGATAGTAATTCTCACCCATCATGTATAACTTGTGGCTTTCCGAAAGGATCTATTTTAGGACTAATTATATGTTTCTTATATATATTTATATATATAATGGACATAAAAACTGCTACAAACGTCTCAAATTATAGAATTAGCTGACTTAAGCCTGGAATAATGAATTGGATAAGGAGCAGACATGGTATTGCGTAATGTCTTTTCCGTCAACATAACTTAAACAAAAATAGAAAAACTCAATTGGGAAAATCACATAAATTATACCTGCAAATAAATGAGGGTTTACATTGCTATATTGAACAAGGCATCATGAATCATACGAACTATTTGCCGTATGGCCTAACATCTTATGTGCTTTCTATAAATGGCTATGACACTTGCCCTATAATCATGTACTTTGAACTTGTTCAATACATTTTTTCAAACCAGACACCAGTGTGAAATTGAATTAAAATCAGCCCAGAGCAGCTTGCCAGAGTGGTGACTAACATGCTATTAATTGGCTATATTGACCTTGAGTCCACAACCCTAAAAAGCGAACCTGTTTAAGACATTTTCGTAAAAGACATGAGCGGAAAATTTAATTAAAATTGGCCCAGTACAATATCGCTACATTGGTGACATAATGTGATAATAGCTGTGGCCTTGACCTTGGAATTAGAACTTGTTCATGCCCATTTCATTATGAAATGGGTGATGAAAATCGGTCCTCTAGAGTGATGACAAACTTTTTTCTATGGCTATAATGACCTGGGCCTTGACTCCACTACCCTGAAACTCGAATTTATTCAGAGATTTGTATAATAGACAAATAAAAAAAATAAAAAACACATACGTGCGTACAAACATGACGCTTTATTCCTTCGCATAACGGAGCTGAAGAGGGAATAATAAAACAAGAAGGCATCACAAGTGCTGTGAATCCTCCAGCAGTCTATCGTCTTTTCTGAATTCTATATACCGAGAAAAAGTTATCCAAAAAATGGGTAAAACGAACTAGACTTTGACCCCACAACTCTTAAATTCGAACGAGTTCAAGCCATTATCATAATGGATATGTGGGTGAAGATAAGTCAAAATCGGCCCAGGGATAAAGTCGCTAGAGTGATGACAAACTTTTGCTAAAAATGACCTTGAGCTTGAATCCAAACCCTGAAATTCGAACTAGTTCAATACATTTTTATCATAGACATCGGTGAGAACTTCGATGAAAAAACTTTTTCAACAAGAAATGAAATCAATCCAATCTTCTAAAAATGGGTATAATGACCTTGAAATTGGCCCCACGACCCTGAATTTTCAACTTCTTTGCACATTATCACAATAGACATGTGTGTGAGAATTTCAGACATTGCTAGTGTCTTTTAGAGTGGTTTCCTTCACCCACAAAGCTGGCACGTTATGATACGAGTGGAATAACTCAAACAAACAAACGAACTTGGAGGATAGTTTTTTTTTATTCCTTTTATTTTGTTTTCAGATCATGATAACGAAACTTGCTCTATTGGTCATTGCTCTTTTCTCGCTAGGAGTAACAGCTTTACAATGCCGTCAATGTCACGATGTGGCCTATCAAAATCTGGATAAACGTCTGGAAACTGCGCTAGTTCCTGGCTCAAAAACAACTTGCCGTAGTCTCACATGCCCTCGGCCCCAATCAGGCAATGTGGCAGTGTGCTCCTACGCGGTCGGATCCGACTACATGACATCGAAACTGTGTAAGCTATTTTTATTGATGTTGTTATTTGTGAAAAGTAATGGAACATTGTGATAATAGAAACAATGTTGTCTTGAATAATTTTTTACGATATTTTAAAACCATTAACAAGCAGCTGTTGAAAATCATGTGAACGAAGTGAAAGACAGCAGGTTGTGTTTACAAAGTGACTCTGGTGTTATGTCCTGGAAACTGTTCAGATTAAGATGGGCTGAAACGCCCTAAGCGCCTGAATTAACCTCTACCAGAATCGTCTCTCCTTTGTTCAATATCAGTTAAAGGGGATGAAGGCAAAAAAGTCATTTTCAAATTATAGACCATACCAAGGTGTTCACACAACTGCCATTATATTTGTTTGTAGAATTCGTCGTTTTCCAATCAAAGACACTTGAATTGAAATACCAAGGTAAAATGTATGGCGAATTTCTATGTCAATTTTTTTTTTTTGAAGATAATAATAACCAAAAAGTAATAAAATTTCACCCCGGCGAAAGAATAAAGCTAAATACACCAACATAATATAAGTTACTCTGGTGAAATGATCACTGCAGGAAATGTAGCATAAAAAATCCACCATACATTTTACCTTGGTTTTGCAAATTAAAATTTCTTTCAGTGGAAAACGACGATTTCAACAAAAAAGATGTAACGACAGTTCTACTAACACCTTGTTATGGTCTATAATTTGAGTATGTCTTTGTTTGTCTATTTTCTTCTCCTTTAATGAAGACCCTCCCGAAACATTGATCACGTGACCTGATTTATTTTCTTAAACGGCGATTCCTCACGAAATGATAAATATCTGATTAAACTTGGCAAAGAACAACAAAAAGAGGGAAAAGATGAGTATGGACTCATTTTCTGGGCCCAGTTTCACAAAACCTTCGCACATTTACGCGCACTTTAATATTAACTTTAGTGTTAATATGAAGCCAAGTGTTGAATACAGTGTAACGTCATGACAACTACGAATTCGACACGTCATATATTCTTTGTGAAACTACCCCCTGGTCTAGAAAAAAGGCAATACAGATACTAGTCTATAATGGCCTTTATTGTAAATTGGTATGTGTCCTTTTAAGTTAATCAGAGAAAAATTCCGCTATAGGTGAAGTGCCAAAGAAAATTAGACACAGAGGGACCATCAACTCAAAAGCACGCTCTTTTATAAAGGGACCAGATAAATTGTTTGAAGAACTTTGTCATACGTACTTTAACCCAAGAAATATATTAGTTAATACATGAAACAAAATAATGTTAAACCTACTTAAGAATCACAAAAGTACAGGGATCGCTGCGTGGGGTAGTTGGTTGAACAGGGCTATCGTTTTTCCCGTACATCTGACTACCACAGAGAAAGCATGCTTGTCAAATAAGTGCTATGATTTCAGTAAGACATGCTAGACGTAAAACATCCATCTAACAGACAATCTAATGTTGATGCGCTATTTTACATTTAAATAAAAGTTCAATTTGAGTTCATAAAAACATAAAACACATTTTCTTTACAGCTGATTCAATTCTCATGGACGTGAAAATATGGGATTGTATGGAGGTCCCCTCCGGTGACGAAGTCAAGTCTCGCAAAGAAATACCACGCCTAGCCATTCTCAAGGTGTTCAAGAATGACTTTTTCGTAGATTCCGGCAACCGATTTAAGGGAAAAATTTCTTTTTGTTCAACAAACATGTGTAATGGCAAAGCCGGGAATTCTGTTTCTTTGTTACTGTTGATTCCTGTCTGCCTTTCTTTATTATTTTGTTTATTCTAACAAAAATGTAAAAGCATATTTCCGCATAATATTAAATAACTTGTTCTTTTGTCTATTATTTTCCCGCTAATAAAAAATCCGTGCTTTACAAAAGGGTTGTTCTTTTTTTGTTATTATTACTCCTCAGCCCATGGCTAAGGAGTATTGCTATCGTTGTCGTCTGTGATGAGGCTGGATGTGTGTCTGTGCCGTTTTCGTTTTCAAGCCATATCTCTGTAACTAAAGCGGGACATTTGATGAAACTTGCATGTTGTAACCACTGTACACTGAAGTTGTGCCCCTGTAAGTTTCATGTTTGGGGAAAATTTATTTTTATTTTTAAAAAATAAAGTTGTCTCTGAATACAATATATGGCTAAAGTATTCCAAAGACTTTCTGAATATTCAGCAGCAGAAATACTTATATTTCATTGGATAAGTATACGTTTGAGGGTGTGACTACTCTGACCAGGGTCTGGCCTCTTGATTGGTCAACAGCTAAGCAAATTTCGCCCACGGGCTTAGCAGGTTGTATCGAGATGCATAGGATTGGTCAAAAGCTACAACAGAAACACGAAAGGCCATTCTCGTCCCCCGCGAGTTTCTATTATGAAATAACCCACGCGGGTAGACACGGCTCCTTCGTACTCGCCCTGCTATTCCACTATCACAATGGAAGTAGACTATGAATAATAACAAAATGTGTGCTCGTTTTTTCCCTTTGACGTCCGAATCTCTGAATTTTAGGACAATCATATTTGTATCTACAAATAAATAGTGTTGTAGAACGATATAATCATTTTTCATATTGATTGTGTCAACTATAATTTTAATTCACGCGAGGATTTTGGTTCAGAAATGCAGTTTTTGATTTTAGAACACCCAGTTATTTTGGCGCACATGTCACATGTCAAAACGCTCGAGTTTGCTAACCGATATTAAAAATTCTACTGGCCCTGTGGACCAATAACTCACAAAATTTACTGACCTGCAAAATATTTTACTAGTCCGAGAACAGTCATACAAATGTACGTGTATTATATGGTAAAACACAAGTGTGAATAAATGTAAAATGGTATTGTTTAATGCAGAAACAAGATTTCAACTGTATTACATATTTTGTTATCCAGATGCTTTTCGTATATTTCTTTTGCTATCCTTACCCCTGTTACTACCACATTGCAAATTAATCGAAATTCATGCCAATCTTCGGGCTTATTTGTTATCTTTGCTTTGGAATGAATTCGAGAGCGTTTCCTCATTAGAGAACGCAGAAACGAGTTTATCATGTGGTCTGATCACAACATTTTTTATTAGTGTGTAATTTGTGACTGCGTATACGACATCAAACACATATTTGTTGACTATGTGGACTTTGCCCCTATTAGGCAACAGTTCTTCACAGTCATCTCTGTTTTCATCAAGTACCTTAAGAAGATCGGTGTGAATCAACAAAAAATATTTTTAATTAAATATAAGTTTTATTGTGATATTTTTAAAGATTGCTTAATTTAAAGCTTACTTAGCTGTTCATCTTTGTCAAGGAGATGTTTCTTCGTGAGGTGACCTATACGACATCTTGATCTTTTCGAACAGGAGTAAAATGCGGAAAAAGACGAAAACTTGGTTCATACATATACGTTTATTTACTCAGTGACTTTGGTTTACATGCTTAAAAACATACATAGGAAAGTGTTCAGTCTCACCATGGCGGTGGCTGCAGCAAGTTCCATACGTGGAATAGTCATCTTTTTAAGGGGCACTACGCGCGCCTTGCCAATCACAAAGGCACAGTGGATACGACCTTCTGAATCAGTCAAACGTACATGTAAGTATGCAACCATGCCATAACCACTGTTGCTGGCATCAGAAAAGTTATGAAGCTTCATAGAAACAACTGTGAAAAATCCACAAGGTTTGTAACACCTTTCTACATGAAGTTCTCTGAGAAGCGTTAAGTCACTTACCCACTGCTTGCATCTTTTAGCATAATTGTGCTAAAAGATGCCTTATACTGCCTCATACTGTAGAGTAGATTTAATGCAGGTCTAGGGCGGCAAACTTTGAAATATGGCCAGAATAAATTGTTAAATTTAAGAAAAAATCTAATCGTGTAAGGCTACTTGGGGGCCCAAAACCCTATGAAGACCCCTGATTAATCGAACCAAAGTCGATAATGCGTAAAGACCTTATACTATAGAGTAGATTTAATGCAGTTCTAGGGCGGCACAATTTGAAATATGGCCAGAAAAAGAAAAAAAATTAAGAAAAAGTCTAATCGTGTAAGGGTATTTGGGGGCCCAAAACCCTATGAACCCCCCTGATCTACCTACCGAAAAATGATAAATCGTAAAGACCTTATGCCATAAAGTAGATTGAGTGCAGGTTGAAGAAAAAGTCTAATCGTGTAAGGGTATTTGGGGGCCCAAAACACCCCTGATTTACCTAATGAAAGTTGATAATCAAGAAAAGCATTATACTATAGAGTAGATTTAATGCAGGTTTAAGGCGACACAATTTTATATATTTTTATCGATCATTGTTAAATTTAAGAAAAAGTCTTAATCGCGTAATGGTGTTTGGGTGTCAAAAACCTTTTGAAGACCCCTGATTATTAGAAACAAAGTTGAAAATCGGTAAAGACTATTTACTATAGAGTAGATTTAATGCAGGTATAGGGCGGCACAATTTAAAATATGGCCAGAAAAAAATTTTTAATTTAAGAAAAAGATTAATCATGTAAGGTTATTTTGGGGCCAAAACCATATGAAGACCCATGATTAATCAAACCATAGTTGATAATCCGTAAAGACCATTTACTATAGAGTAGATTTAATGCAGGTCTACGGCGGCACAATTTGAAATATGGTCAGAATAAATTGTTTAATTTAAGAAAAAGTTTAATCGTGTAAGGGTATTTGGGGGCCCAAACCCTATGAAGTCCCCTGATTTATCTAATGAAAGTTGATAATCCGTAAAGACCTTATACTATAAGGCAAGAATAAATTGTTAAATCTAAGAAAAAGTCTTAATCGCGTAATGGTATTTGGGGTCCCAAAACCATATGAAAACCCTTGATTTGCTTAAAGAAAGTTGATAACCCAGAAAGGCTTTATACATGGGAGGGTCGATCAACGCCATGTGAAGACCTCAAATTAGCATAATAAAATTTGATAATTCCCAAAGTACTGATGCTGTTAAGTATATGTAATGAAGAGATACGGCGGCTCAATTTACCGTAAGGCTATAATATATCGTTAATAAAATACAAAAAGACAAGTTTGGGTGAAGATTAAGTACCATGGGTTTATTGAGAGTCAATTCTGATAATTCTGACCCATGGTATACCAGAGAATACACATGTATTGGTTTTATGCAAGGAATTTTGAAATATTTGGTGTTTTATAACGTCATATTTGTTAGGTTCAGAAATAAATAATGGATGCTCCCAGCAATTTTGAAAAAGCGAACGAAGAATATGGAATAAGGAACTGGGAATAAGTAACTAAGTTATCCTTGCCGATTTATTAAAGTAAGTGTCGGGGGTTTTGGCGCAACGAGAGTTTGGTCAGGAGTTACGGAACCAATCGTTAACATTACGGCTTATCTAAAATTAATGGTGGTCTTCGGGTTAATACATGTATATGTTTATATTACCGGGTTACTTTGCTTCGCTTTACACGAATGATTAATTATAGTGAATAATGAGGTAGTTTTTGGCTTCCACTCTCGACCTCATGATGGCAATAAGATATTGTTCAATTTTAAACCATCATGTCCGGCCAAGCTTTTGATCCTGTACTCGACAAGGATTTAGTAAGGTATGTGTCGGAGTTTTTGGCCCAAAGAAAGTTTGGTCAGGAGTTACGGAACCAAACGTTCATATAATAAATGACCGTTCTATGCTGTTCCAGCTGTTATCAACATTCAAGGAGACAAAATGTCCCATATGTTTAATCACTTTCTCGTCTAAATATCATATCGAGACAATTTTCAGAGATCTAAAAATCCTTAATATGGATCATTTAAGCAAAAACAGATAAATTTTTCTGATTTAGCTAACACATCTGTCTCTTAATGAAAGGTCAAAGTAATTTAAAGAAGTAATTGAATCTTAAGTACCTGTAAACACACAAAAGAGTGCAATGTGTAAAACAACCAGAATGATTAAATGAAAAAATTCTTTGCGCTGTTGAAAACATGGTCAGATAAATATTCCAGGACTTCCACAGAAGATTATAGAAAGTTTAAAAATTCTGGAATTGGTATGACCAATAAGGCCAATAAGGAATATCAGCAAATGTTACTCAAGAGAACAAAAAAAAAACCATGGAAAATAATGAAAGAGCTTACTTCAGAAACAGAATAAACACCACCAGCTTCATTCATCTCCAGTAATACTTATCTCTCAAAATCGTCTCAAATTGTAAACTAAACACATTTGTCATAACCTCTGCTGAGCAATTGCTGCCCAAAATTTTATTCGAGTTTTTTGTATCACATAAGATTCCCCTGAAAAAAAATTATAATCCCACAAATTACTGAGCCATAAGTATATAATGATCTCTCTGCGTTAGATACCAAGACAAGTACTGGTTTAGATAATGTAATGTTAATTGATAAACCGTTTGTCCATTAGACTTGTTCCCCTTTGCTAGTATGTTGTTGCTTTAAGTTCGATTTGAACTGAGTAAACGCAAGTCAACTTTCTGCTCCTGTATGCCAAAACAGTTCAAAGTGACCAACATAAGGAACGTTACATTTCACACTAGATACCTTCTCGTCCATGATAAAAGGTAGGAAGCAATTTATTTGAGTTCAACGAAAAGTCGTATCTCATAATTATTGATTATTATTCGCATTTATTTGAGGTTGACCGCCTTTATTATAAAACTGCTAAAACTTTGGTTTCAGAAATTGACAGCTCATTTCGCTCGCCATGGGATTCCCGACACCCTTATTACTGACAATGGCCCTCCGTACAACAGTTCTGAGTTTGACTGGTTTTCTGAGGAGTATGATTTTGAACACGTCACAAGTTCTCCTCTTACGCACAATCCAATCCAAAATCTGAAAATTCTGTTAAAACAGTCATACGCATTATGAAGAATGCCTTAAAATAGGTCCATATCTCCCTCTATTAGAGTGAAGAAACACGCCAGCTGAAGGCCTAAACTCTTCTTCTGTTCAGCGG
>JAVFBZ010053900.1:0-10132 GCA_032466195.1 Katharina tunicata
GTTTTTTAGTTATTATAAAACTCTCCTTCAACCTACAAATTTGATGTTGGAATTATTGGAAAGCCTCTAACTTGTACATCTTGAGAAAAAATACCAAACTTTCATGAGATTCTGTGATAGTGCAAAATTCAGAACTTTTGAGTGCGTATGTTATTTTAAAGGTAAAGTGCGAAATTAAGAAATATAAAAACAATGCGCATTTGCCCCTACAATCATAGTCACATGCAATCACTCACCCATACATGCACACGAGCCCTCTAGCGGATTCCAAGCCTGAACAGAAGTTTGCTTTTAATTAAATTTCATTATGCCAGATTTTAATGTAGGCTACGGGGTGATCTTGTTTACGGTCTAACTATTTACACAACACACTCAGAGCTAAAGATTCAGCAAAGAATATTGATAATACCGATAGCCAGATAATTCCCTGTATCGCACAATCTATACTTAACGAACAAAAACGAATGGGGTGATTTTTTCCTGATTACCCAAGCATGAAGGTTTGTTAAAAGAAATAGAACGAATGTCGTATTTCACCTTTACCCGTGCTAGACATGTCTACGGTTATATAAAATCGACTTTCAAAAGGTTAAGTACCGGGTATGTAAAAGATTTCTCCATTGTCGGTGTCTGGAATTAAAAATAGAGGGCAATGAATTCGAATGTAACCCAGTTTTCGGTGTTAAGATTTGTATATTAATATGTGCGTTATTCTAAACTTCTTTTTTTTTTTTAATTTGCTGCATCACGCGACACAGTAGCATGATAGGGATATCAAGATGGAGTATGTTTATGGTGGGAAACAACTCATTTGTTATCATAAAAAGCATATTTACTCATCTCCATAGTGTTTTCAATGTAATGGTAGAACATTTCCCTTACATGACGGTGGTTCCGCCGTTTATGGCATAGAACTGCTGACCCCGCCTCGCCCCAACAGACCTGAACAGTTATATTAGGCGTACTATTTTAGTAAAGAGTCTGTCGGGAGATTTATGTGCCCTGGTGCTCTCTAAGTTACGGGTCACCATCGAGAAGCCGATTTGTTGTGGTGTCCTGTTGTTTGTCCTTAACCTTAACACAACAAACCATGTTGAGTTTATTTTAATTGAAGAAGATTTTCCTTACATGACAGTGGTTCCGAGATTCAAGGCACAGAAGACTGTCCGCTGAGCCCAACTAAATCCCCCAGACTCCCACATATCGGGACCTGCACCTACTCGAACCCATCGACAACAATGGTGTGAAGAAAATCGATTCTATAGCGATATTCTTTTCTAACTGATGTTGCACTGCTAAATCTTACAATTGACTTTTTGATTGGCGGAAAATTCCTGTTCCCCGGAGCTCTCTAAGTTAAGGTTGTCCTCTTTGGCGTCCTTTGATTGTCTTGTATTGACCTTTTGTGCTGGTGACGTCAGATGTGATTTCGTTCACCCATTGGGATGCCAGACGCTCATACTCAAGTGAAATAACATAAAGTATGGCGTAAACAGCCAAATCAATCAATCAATCAATCAATCAATCAATGTTATGTCCTGCAGCTACCTAGGAAGGTTAACATTCATATTTCCATATCACCTCGGCTTTTAAATCGACAAATAAACTTAGAAAGTGACTAATTGGAAAAATATGACACGCAAATATATCAACGATCACCAAACCAGCCTCATAGATTAATTGTATCATGAATAGACCATTGTTTTTGGTGAACCAGGCCGCTGCGTGTATCCAGAGGGCCGTGGCGAATGGATGAATGGAATAGCAGATAAACATGACACATAACACGGAGTTAATCGTGGTCACTTCCCTTTCGACACAGTTTTATTAAAGATATATACGTCTGATAAACGCGGCCATGACGCTGCAAACTCGTGCTTTCTAATGGTGCATTTTTTTTATCGGTAGATTAAGCGACAAAACATGTATCCTAACACATTTAACCGGAAATTGTCATCGATGTTTTAACGGGATAGCTAGGCTTTGAAGATGCTGGAGGGATATAGCTGTGCGTAACATGATTAAAATGGGTGTTCTGAAGCATTCATCATCGAACACCTAACTAGAAGCGGAACTTGGGATTTGACTTTTCTCACTAGGGTGTCTATTTTTATGTCTTAAGCTCTTATTTTAACACATGTTTCGTGAGGTTTCATTGTTTTCATCACGCCCAGAGCATTGCATTAACAGCACAGGGATCAAATAGCAGTTTGATCATCAAGAATAAAGTGAAATCTTGTTGCAATTTAAAACTATTTTGATATTAGACGAGTACGTTATTATTGCCCTGTGAACCCACGTGATGTTATGTTATTCAGATAATACAACATTAAATATGTTAATTAATATAACGTTAATTGTGTTGAATAATAAAGATAAAATAATGTTATCATATATGAGGAAGTGAATTCTCATTATATACTTATTAATGGTATGCAAAGTTATTCTTAAGCAATGACTCATTTTTGATTTATGCATTGCAATTTAATGTTAAGAACTCAATATGCAATAGGCGCATCTCGAGAAAAGACAATACATGTAGCATGTATATGTGTATGTCTTTTTTAATAAATGAAAACTCATTTTTGAAATCTGCAAGTGACGATATAGTGTGGCTCAACTTATCATCAATTTCTTGTGTTTGTGTTATGTTTTACCAGAGTCCTCTGCGCGTCAGCCTTTAATTCAGCAATCCGTTTTTGAGTGTATGAGTGCAACACTGGCAGATTTACAGCACAATCGTGATTGTTCCGTAATTGTGTGTGGCGATTTCAACGCTCGTACCAAAGATTTTCCCGATTATGTAGAGGAAACACAGTCAACCCATTTACCAATGCCAGATGATTATTCTTTTGGTATACCTGTCCCGAGATCAACGCCAGATTCTAAGGTGCTAAACAACAATGGCAGACAACTACTTAACTTCTGTAAACAGTCAAAGCTGAGAATCGTAAACGGAAGATTTGGCTCTGATAATAGTGTAGGTCAAGTCACGTATATTTCAACTTGTGGCAAAAGTCTGGTTGACTATATTTTAGTCAGCCCAAATCAATTTAGTAAATTGTGCTATTTTAATGTTCACAAACCAAATATATTATCCGATCATTGTTTACTGTCTTCAACGTTTAATTTTGAGTCCTACAACAGGACACATAATGGTAAAAATAAAAATTCGGACAATATTAACTTTATCAGCTATAAGTATGTTTGGGACCAAGAAAAAATTGATTTGTACAGACAATCTCTGAATTGTGACGTCACCAAAAATGAACTGGAATCTATCAAACAAACTCTTATAACTGAACAAAATCCGGAAAAGATTGACAATGCATTCTCCTCTATAATGACAGTGGTAGACACGTGCTGTTTGGACTTTAAAATAGTAAACAAAGGTTTCTCCACTATAAAGGAGAATATAAAAACGTCATCAAATTGGTTTGATGACGTTTGCAGAATATTTCTCTCCCTCGTTAAAATTATTTTTACAAACAGAATTGACTTGTCTAAGGCTAGGTCCGATTATTAAAAGACCGTTCGTCATTGCAAATACGCTTTCGATGTCGCGAAAACGAAAGAATTGGAAAAAATGAAATGTTCAAACTCAAAACACTATTGGAAATTACTTAAAGGTGTATCAATTGATAATCCTAAGCCGTGTTTATCATATTTCGTAACACATTTCAAAAGTATTAGCAATCCTGTTGGGTCACTTTTCTCAGCAAGAAAAAACAAACTAGTGTTCTCTAAATGCAGATTATGTTCAGTGAATTGGATACTGAAAGTACTGAACTAGAATTAAAATGTAATAAATCAGCTGGCCCAGATCAAGTTTTACATGAATTTATAATATATGGATATGATTATTTATGTTTTCCCCACAGCCTGGTCTGAATGTTATATCATTCCAATTCATAAAAAGGAAAGTTTCCATGATGCTGAAAACTACAGAGGCATCACTTTGTTGAGTAACTTGGCTAAATTGTTTACACGAATTCTGAATAACAGATTAACAGATTTGGCTGAAAGATACTATGTATATATTGAAGCACAAGCCGCTTTCAGGTCAGACAGGAGTACAACAGACAACTTGTTCATTTTGAATGCTCTAATCTCTTTTGCTTCAACCAATAAACGTAAATTATATACTGCTTTTATAGACTTTTCGAAAGCTTTCGATCTTATTGTAAGAGATGTACTTTGGCAAAAACTTTACAAAATTGGCATCAGAGGTAATCCATTAAGTTTTATTAAATCAATGTATAACGTAATTAAATCCCGCGTCAAATTAAATAACAACGTAAGGGAGGAACTCTTCTGCCCACTGGGTGTAAAACAGAGTGATTGCCTGTCAACTTTTTTGTTTTCTACGTACTTAAATGACCTAGAAGATGAAATGTTAATAAAAGGTGCTGAAGGTGTAAATTATAATATGTTGAAAGTTTTCCTATAGTTATATGCTGATGATATCATCCTTTTTTCTGAATCGGCTGAAGGTCTACAAAAATCAATAAATCTCCTGCAAGAGTACTGTGAAAAATGGCATATGGTTGTAAATGGTTTTCCGAAAAGGCTTTAAATAGTAGGCCTATCTAAGTGTATCAGTCTAAATTCAGGCATGCACTGACTAGGTTACTGGTCTCGTCCCATAAATTACAGGTTGAGATAGGAAGGTGGCACAAACCGCGTGCTATACCTGTAGAGGAACGTAAATGTTTAGTGTGTAACGTCTTAGAAGACGAATACCATTTTTTACTTGTGTGCTCGTTGTTTTCAAATCTAAGGAAAGATCTCATACCTTGTTATTACTGGAAATATCTAAATCGCGAAAAAATGTCCAGTTTGATGTTGGCTGACGGACGATATAGCTGTAATAAGAAGTTTGGCAGCTTTTGCTTTAAAAGCGTTTGAGCTACGAAACGAATTGTTTTACTCTGCATGAGCTAGTGAAATGAAATGTAATTATACACAGTTGTTTATGTCTTCCTTCTCCATTATATGTATGTTTTATATGACATGTATGCCTGTGGGCCAGATGGTACCAGATCATCAGAATAACCCAAAACAACAAAAACATTTGTGGGTAATATCTAGATAAAAAGACACTATTTCGGTGTCCCTTTGTCAGTGTTTACCGTAGAGACAGATTCGCAGCCTTTACCTGGATAAAAATTCGTTCGTTCTACCGTGAGACTCTGTAGATCAGTCGGCAAGAGCGTTGGCCCTGCTAGCCAAAGACCCGAGTTCGAATCCCGGTGGAGGCATGCACAGTTTTATTTCTCTACATTTATACAAAAATATATATTGTGAAGATAAATATGTGGCGAATATGTAACACACGTAGATATGTCTGGTATTAAAGTAAAAGTATTTTTCTCGTTGAATCACGAAGTTATTCTTACATAATACAATAAATGTATAGGTGAGTTTGTTTTTATGACAACTTTACCACTTTACAACTAATTTGTGTACAGGTTTGTTTGCATAATAATTTTACAACCAATTGGTGGACAGGTTTGCTTGTATACTAATTTTACAGCTACGATACGGTCAAGTATGTTACAGCTAATGTGTGGTCGAGTTTGTTTGTGTAATAACTTTTGAAACTAAAGTTTAGACAACTTTACAACTAATGATAGGACAAGTTTGTTTGTATGATACGTTTACAGCTAGTTTACAGGCGAGTGTTTTAGTGCGATAAGTTTACAACGAAATATTGCATGGGCGAATTAGCTTGTATGATTAGTTTTTAATTAAGCCGAGGTCGAGTTTCTTTTTATAATAACTTTGAAAAAAAACGTATAGACGAGTTATATGACGAATTAACAGATAATACATAGACGAGTTTGTTTGTATGATAAGTTTACAACTAATGTATGGCCGACTTTGTTTGTATGCTAAGTTTACAACTATTGTATGACCGAGTTTGTTTGTATAATAAGTTTACAACTGATGTATGACCTAGTTTGATTGTAAAATAAGTTTCCAACTAATGTATGGCCGAGTTTGATTGCATAATAAGTTTACAACTGATATATGGCCGAGTTTGTTTGTATGATAAGTTTACAACTAATGTATGACAGAGTTTGATTGCATAATCAGTTTACAACTGATGTATGGCCGAGTTTGATTGCATAATAAGTTTACAACTGATGCATGGCCTAGTTTGATTGCATACTAAGTTTACAACTGACGTATTGCCGAGTTTGATTGTATTATAAGTTTACAACTGATGCATGGCCGAGTTTGATTGCATAATCAGTTTACAACTGATGTATGGCCGAGGTTGATTGCATCATAAGTTTACAACTGATGTATGGCCGAGTTTGTTTGTATGAAAAGTTTACAACTGATGTATGTCCGATTTTGTTGTATGATAAGTTTACAACTGATGTGTGACCGAGTTTGTTTGTATAATAAGTTTACAACTGACGTATGGCCGAGTTTATTTGTATAATAAGTTTACAACTGATGTATGGCCGAGTTTGTTTAATAAGTTTACAACTGATGTATGGCCGAGTTTGTTTGTATAATAAGTTTACAACTGACGTATGGCCGAGTTTGACTGTATAATAAGTTTACAACTGTTTTTCGGCCGAGTTGGTTTATATAATAAGTTTACAACTGATGTATGGCCGAGTTTGTTTGTATGATAAGTTTACAAATGATGTATGGCCGAGTTTGTTGGTATAATACGTTTACAAATGATGTATGGCCTAGTTTGATTGCATAATAAGTTTACAACTGGTGTATGGCCGAGTTTGTTTGTATGATAAGTTTACAACTGATGTATGGCCGAGTTTGTTTGTGTAATAACTTTACAACTGATGTATGGTCGAGTTTGATTGTATAATAAGTTTACAACTGATGTATAGCCAAGTTTGATTGCATAATAAGTTTACAACTGATTTATGGCCAAGTTTGTTTGTATAATAAATTTACAACTGACGATTATAAAGTTGTAAAGTGCTGCAGAAAAGACATTGTATTAAATTGTTTATTATAAGTTTTTCTTATTTTTCAGGTTTGTTTCTATGTATGTAGATAAATATACTAAAAAAGGCTTATAAAACTAGAGATAATAAGAGAATTTAGGGAACATTTCGGACCAGTTTGTTTTTTTATGTTTACAACTGACGTATGGCCGAGTTTGTTTGTATTATACGTTTACAACTGACGTATGGCCGAATTAGTTTATATTATACGTTTACAATTAATACATGGTCGAATTAGTTGAAAGGATTAGCTTGTTTCTATATAAGTTTATTTATATTATAAGTTTATTTATTTTATATTATCATCTTACAACTGATGCATGGCTGACTTTATTTGTATTATAAGTTTATAGTTACTGCGCGGTCGAGTTTGTTTATACGATACATTAATAACTAAACGAAGGATTAGTAGATTTATATGATATGTTGACGACTAAAATGTGGATCAGTTTGTTTATATGGCAAGTTTACATTTGATGCATGGTCGACTTTATTTATACGATAAGTTAACGACTAAAATGTGGATTAGTTTGTATATATGACAAGTTTACAACTGATGCATGGTCGAGTTTGTTTATATGACAACTTTACCACTCATGTGTGGACGAGTTTGTTTTTTAATGACAGCTTTACCACTCATGTGTGGACGGGTTTGTTTTTATGACAACTTTACTACCCATGTGTGGACGAGTTTGTTTTTTTGACAACTTTACAACTAACTTGGGGACGAGTTTCTTTGTATAACAATGTCACAACTAATTTGTGGACATGTTTGTTTGTATAATAATTTTACAACTAATTTGTGGAGGAATTTGTTTGTACAATAATTTTACAACTAATTTGTGTACAGGTTTGTTTGCATAATACCCATGTGAGGACGAGTTTGTTTTTATGACAGCTTTACCACTCATGTGTGGACGAGTTTGTTTTTATGACAATTTTACTACCCATGTGTGGACGAGTTTGTTTTTATGACAGCTTTACCACTCATGTGTGGACGAGTTTGTTTTTAAGACAACTTTACCACTCATATGCGGACCAGTTTGTTTTTATGACAGCTTTACAACTCATGTGTGGACGGGTTTGTTTTTATGACAACTTTACTACCCATGTGTGGACGAGTTTGTTTTGATGAAAACTTTACAACTAATTTGGGTACGTGTTTCTTTGTATAACAATTTTACAACTAATTTGTGGACATGTTTGTTTGTATAATAATTTTACAACTAATTTGTGGAGGAATTTGTTTGTATAATAATTTTACAACTAATTTGTGTACAGGTTTGTTTGCATTATAATTTTACAACTAGTTTGTGGACGAGTTTGTTTGTATAATAATTTTACAACCAATTGGTGGACAGGTTTGTTTGTATAATAGTTGTACAGCTACGATACGGCCAAGTATGTTACAGCTAATGTGTTGTCGAGCTTGTTTGTGTAATAACTTTTGAAACTAAAGTTTAGACAACTTTACAACTAATGATAGGACAAGTTTGTTTGTATGATACGTTTACAGCTAGTTTACAGGCGAGTGTTTTAGTGCGATAAGTTTACAACAAAATATTGCATGGGCGAGTTTGCTTGTATGATTAGTTTTTAATTAATCCGAGGTCGAGTTTTTTTTTGATAATAACTTTGAAAATAACGTATAGACGAGTTAAATAACGAATTAACAGATAATACATAGGCGAGATTGTTTGATTGATAAGTTTACAACTGATGTATGGCCGACTTTGTTTGTATGATAAGTTTACAACTATTGTATGACCGAGTTTGTTTGTATAATAAGTTTACAACTGATGTATGGCCGAGTTTGTTTGTATGATAAGTTTACAACTGATGTATGGCCGAGTTTGTTTGTGTAATAACTTTACAACTGATGTATGGTCGAGTTTGATTGTATAATAAGTTTACAACTGATGTATAGCCAAGTTTGATTGCATAATAAGTTTACAACTGATTTATGGCCAAGTTTGTTTGTATAATAAATTTACAACTGATGTATTATAAAGTTGTAAAGTGCTGCAGAAAAGACATTGTATTAAATTGTTTATTATATGTTTTTCTTATTTTTCAGGTTTGTTTCTATGTATGTAGATAAATGAACTAAAAAAGGCTTATAAAACTAGAGATAATAAGAGAATTTAGGGAACATTTCGGACCAGTTTGTTTTATATGTTTACAACTGACGTATGGCCGAGTTTGTTTGTATTATACGTTTACAACTGACGTATGGCCGAATTTGTTTGTATAATACGTTTACAATTAATACATGGTCGAATTAGTTGAAAGGATTAGCTTGTTTCTATATAAGTTTATTTATATTATAAGTTTATTTATTTTATATTATCATCTTACAACTGATGCATGGCTGACTTTATTTGTATTATAAGTTTATAGTTACTGCGCGGTCGAGTTTGTTTATACGATACGTTAATAACTAAACGAAGGATTAGTAGATTTATATGATATGTTGACGACTAAAATGTGGATTAGTTTGTATATATGACAAGTTTACAACTGATGCATGGTCGAATTTGTTTACATGACAACTTTACCACTCAAGTGTGCACGAGTTTGTTTTTATGACAGCTTTACCACTCATGTGTGGACGGGTTTGTTTTTATGACAACTTTACAACTAATTTGGGGACGAGTTTCTTTGTATAACAATTTCACAACTAATTTGTGGACATATTTGTTTGTATAATAATTTTACAACTAATTTGTTGAGGAATTTGTTTGTATAATAATTTTACAACTAATTTGTGTACAGGTTTGTTTGCATAATACCCATGTGTGGACGAGTTTGTTTTGATGACAACTTTAGCACTCATGTGTGGACGAGTTTGTTTTTATGACAACTTTACTACCCATGTGTGAACGAGTTTGTTTTTATGACAGCTTTACCACTCATGTGTGGACGAGTTTGTTTTTATGACAACTTTACCACTCATGTGTGGACGAGTTTGTTTTTATGACAGCTTTACCACTCATGTGTGGACGGGTTTGTTTTTATGACAACTTTACCACTCATGTGTGGACGAGTTTGTTTTTATGACAACTTTACCACTCATGTGTGGACGAGTTTGTTTTTATGACAGCTTTACCACTCATGTGTGGACCAGTTTGTTTTTATGA
>JAVFBZ010053933.1:0-13358 GCA_032466195.1 Katharina tunicata
TCACTGAGCTAAGGGGCACAGGATACAGATGTATTTAAACCTTTACAAACCAATTGTCAAGCGGGTGGTATGGCGGAAGCCTCTTTCTCCCTGGTGGTCACTGAGCTAAGGGGCACAGGAAACAGATGTATTTAAACCTTTACAAACCAATTGTCAAGCAGGTGGTATGGCGGGAGCCTCCTTCTCCCTGGTGCTCACTGAGCTAAGGGGCACAGGATGCCGATTTGTTGTGATATCCTGTTTTGTTTATTAATGTAATGTAAATGTTTTGTCCTGTCTTGCATGTTGCCAGCATCATTTAAAGTGGTTTTCTTCGCCGATTAAGCTGGCACGCCGTCATATAAGTGAAATAACCTTGAGTACTGCGTAAAACCCCAATCAAACAAAACCAATTGTCAAGCTTTATAAAATTTTACATGATTCTTTTTCTCTGTTGCAGTTCATAAACATATTTTGGATCTTAAGCTGGCGTGAAATGGCTGGCTCAGGTGCATTAAATCTTTCATTATTAAGTCGAGGGATAGGAGAAGTGTCAAGAAATGGCCATGAGAAAGTTGAAGTCGTCTTTGAACCTGAGGTGTGTGTTTTAAACCCTTCATGGGTATAGAGATTTCATGGTAATGGTTGTTCCATGACCATGGCAGTTCCCATGGCAAATCCTGTTTCTATTTTACAGGAAAATGGAAGAAAAATAAAATAGATCGTTTGTCTTATATTATTATGCAGTATTTAGTTTATTTTCAAAGACAAGGCACAGTTAAAATGGTGTGAGTGTGGTACACAACCTATTCTGGACATGGTAGACTAGTGAGTAGCGTTTCCCAGTGAGCTAGCTGCCATTTGCCAGATAATTGTATAACTATCAGATCGCACATAAACAAAAGGTTTACAGCTTGCACAGGTACAAAATTCTTCTTTAATTTAAAATACCAAAAATAAGGATTATGACTAGGTTCACAAATTCTGTGTCCAACCCTTTTTTGTTATATGCCTCATTATATTTATAGCTTAAGTTCACAAACTTATAATTTTTATAATGTATCTTAATATTTATAAATAAGTAGGCTATATAAGTATATTTTAAAGTAATGTGACTAGTGTCTGATTTGGTAAAGGTGAATGATTCTATTTTGTCAAGACCGATATTT
This sequence comes from Katharina tunicata, assembly GCA_032466195.1. NCBI lineage: Eukaryota > Metazoa > Mollusca > Polyplacophora > Chitonida > Mopaliidae > Katharina > Katharina tunicata. The sequence goes on from JAVFBZ010053933.1 coordinate 1,149, forward strand.
TTTTGGACAATTGTAATTAATCAATGGACTACTGTCTGGTGCATAAACTTTTATGTGATGTTCTGTGAGGATTTCTTCAAATAAACTTTCTAAACTTTAGAGCATATTTATATGAGCTTCGGATTTATCAATGGTTTTCAGATTTTTTAAACAATTTTTGAGTCTAATTTCTTTTTTTGTTCTGAGCTTTGTCATAGAAAAATTCAGAATTTTTAGACAAATTTCACATTTTCCCTTACAAAAATTTTTACTTTTTGTCTGGGTAATCTTTTAAAACCACAGTTTTGCTTTTTTTTATCTTAATGCTACACTACTTTTCAGGACTACTATAGCTGGGCTAACAATCCGAATCGTCTGTACCTTCCGCCATTAAAACAACGACAACAATCTCTTTATTACAACGAAAAAGTCGGGATTGGAAGGGGGGACAACTTCCATCTACACGACGAAGCTCCGGTTCATTTGCCAAAGACGTTCACAACAAGAAAAGGAGCTCTCCTATTATTTTCAGAAGATTTGGCGACAAAGACAAGACATCGAAATGTCAACGAGAGAAAGCGAAGTCATGTAACCCACAGTTTGAATGACCTCGACCTTAAGACGGTTGATGATTTTGCCAAGTCAATTTTATCATATGGAAAGGTAAAAAAAATTATTTATACAATTTTTTATTTTTTTATTTTTTTTTCATTTTAATATAGTTATATATATGTGATTTAGTTTCAAAGACACTTAGAAAAAACAAAAAAATAAAGATATAAGTTTTTTTTTTACATTGTTTTGTGACTGTGAGGCTCTGTGGTTTGTCCATCAAGGCCTCAGTAACCATGTCAGTAACCATGGTAACATGGACTCCTCCTGTGACAAGAAATAGAAACATGTGACATTCAACACCAAGTCAGCATTCAAATTCCACCATTTTGAAGGAGAAGGAAAAACAAAAAAGAACCAAGTCACAGATAATCAAATTATAGACCATAGCAAGGTGTTAATTAAACTGCCGTTACATATTTTTGCAGAATTTGTCGTCTTTCAAGGTAAAATGTATGGTGGACTTTTTACGCTACATTTTCTGTAGAGCTCATTTCAGCAGAGTAACTGAATATTATCGTGTTGTACATTGTATTTAGCTTTATTTTGTACACTTGTAAGCTTACTCTTCCGCTAGGGTTAAAATTTGATTATTTTGGTTATTATTATCTACAAAATATAATTTAAATAAAATATGGCATAGAAAGTCCACCATACACTTTACTTTGTATTTCAATTCAAGTGTCTTTGTTTGTAAAACTACAGAATATGTAATGGCAGTTTTATTAACACATTGGTACATGTATGATCTATAATTTGAACATGTCTTTGTTGTTTTTGTTTTCTTTCCCTTTAACATATTAAAGTTCCCAATCGTTTCTTTCAGTCACTGATCTGCTGTCCCAAAAGAGTTAGATTACTTAACGGAAGAATATTAATCCTCCATTAATAAACCAGCAAACTGTTATTTTGTTACAGGATGAAGAGGATTCCGGTGTTTATTTAGGTTTCATACACCCTCGCCGCTGGTATCAAGAAACAAGACGAATTCGACCGGGATTCTCTGCTAAGCGATACCTGTCAACATGGACGCAGTCCTGGGACGACACATTATTACATAAACTGCTCGATAAAGGTACAGTCTTGTATATTTATCTACCGGAATTATTGCGAATTTTTACAACCTTCTGTATCCTTATATGTTTAATTGAAGATGCAATGGTACATAAATATTTATTCTATTTTTTTTGTTTCAATCTATTTTTTAATGTGGCAGGGCTTTAGTAAGTTTTAATTTGAAAAAAACAAAACAAAGAAAAACAGGGTTTATAGTTTGGATCACCTAATCATCATGCCAGGTTACCTAGAAGTTTGCAGTTAACATTGTGCTGGGTGGAAACATGTCTCCATCCAAGCTGATATAAAATAAACTCCTGTTGAGATATTTTAGCCTGTAGTTCAAATAAAGAGTTTAACATGAACACAAACACTGTGATTCCCCAAAATATAAACTTCATTAATTCTCACTCATTATCGCGGAATTAGTTTTTCTATCGTCAGTAGATAGTAACTTACAAATGATCATGGGGGCCCGCGCCGTGACTCAGTGGTTAGCGAGTCTGACTGCAGATCCTCCTTCGATCTACCACACGGGTTCAAGTCTCCCAGTGGACCTGAGGTATATGAGGGAGTCAAACGAGGTGACTTCGGCAATCGCGGGGGCGGTTTTTAGGAGGTTGCCTCCCGGTTTTCCGCCGTATTGAGTAGAGTAGATTAAGAAGTGGAGAATCCAATCAAACAAACAAACAAATGATCATTTATATCGGAAAACAGTATTGTAAGTAATAAAAAAACCCAAATTACTCTATACATCCAAAAAGATTCATCGGCTTGGTGAACACTATAATATAAACAATTCCTAATAGGTGGGCTATTACATAATGATTGGATATATTGATAGACTATAGAGAGAGTAGGGTATTTAGTTTGATAAAGTTTGACGTCCGTGTCAAACGAAAGCTCACTGACTTATATGTGACTAGTGTGCTTGTGTTTAGGAATTGTTTATATTATACTCTATACATGTTTGTAAATCTTTTATAATTTTTAGGGTACATGACAGACCAATCTCTCCAATCAGTCAACTCGTTCATTCCTCACAAGCGTTTACGTCTTTACGATGATCTATCCCGATGTCCTGCACCTTACCGATTATTACGGAGTATGCTTCTCTCGCCTGGTAGTCTGTCCGGGTATACGTTCTATAGGATTCGACCCGAGTCTGACCTTTGTAAGTTACTATTTTAAAGAAAATGAACACTGTAAAGGATAAGTGGACTAAGAAAATGGGGGACGCAAATGGCGTATGCAGCAAAATATAATCAGTACATTTGCTTTTAAAATGACGAATGTAAACATATTGGCTCTTCAGGGTAATCAAATAATTAATGATGTTTCTTGGAGGGTACATACGCAGTATTTGATTGGCTGTACCAAACTGACAATGTTTTCACAATTTGGGATTAATAGATTTATCATTATAAGTTAAATGTTTGGAAATGATTTGATATACTGCAGCATTTACACCTAGTAATAATCTAATAAATGGTGGAGCACAATAAATAATAAATAAATTATAAATAAATTATAAATAAATTATAAATAAATTATAAATAATTTCTAAACAGTTTATAAATAATTTTTAAACACCACAGAATTTCCACCTAGACGCAATCTAATGAATAATGGAGTATGCTTAATAGATTATAAGCTACATGTTTTCTTACCTGTTTCGCTTTCACTTTCACTTTCACACGTTCTTTGCCCTCTGGCTAAGGGCAGTATGTTTCCAGATAATATTGATGTTGTCACACTTAACACTGGAGGAACATTATCTTTCCAACAGCTATAACACTAAAGTGACTACACATTTAATGGTTGTGTTAAAGTTGCTGTCTACCGTTGGATTACAGCGCCCTCATACAAGTGAAATACCCTTGAACACTGCTTTAAACACAAATCCATCAATCAATCAGTTTACATCTTACACTTGTACTTCTTATACTTTTACATTTCATGTTGTAATATGTCTATAGTTTATCAATCTAGTAAAAGAAATGAAATGTTGTATGTACAAAAATACAGAAATATATGTTTTATGATATGGACAGCCTAAAGCAATACAAAATATGTTTTTTGATTGAGTCATTTGACCAGTTTAAAATAAAGAATTCAGTTTGATTCATGTTACAATGAATCTAAAGGTTTCGAATCCAGAGTCTTTAATTGTGATTTTTGTATTTGTTAATATAGAAACTTTGTTTTATTGTGTGGATTTAGATTTGAATTGTGAATTGGGGTTAAATAAATGAAAATTTGTCAATTTTCCTCGTTTCAGCGGTTAAACTTGAAACAAAGACAGAAACTGAAGACAATATTAAAAGGGACGATGGTTTCCTGTCTAAACCTGAGACAGGGCGTAACATTAAAGTCGTCCAATCAAAACAGGGAGTATTAAAAGAAGTCGAGTATAGGGAATTGGAGCGAGAGAGGCAAGAAGAAGTTTTGACAGAACTTCTTGTGAAAAGTGCTGTTCACCATGCTCTTAAAAAACAACAGGTTAGTGAACTTTCATTTAAATAGCTTTAAGTAATTGTAAGAGTGAATCGTTAAGTAAACCATCAAGTGCTGCACAAGAAAAACTAACATGAAACTGCTGTTCGTTGCTCAATTCAAGAAAAAGGATTAAAAGAAAATTTCATGTACATTGCGATAATTAAATAAAGAGTGTCAAACCTATAACAGGGCAATGTCAGGTAATTCAAATGATGAATACCTGTGGCTAAGAGACCATGGAAACAAGATCTGTTGTGGTTAATTGTAGTGGAAACTGCTCACATTATCTTCTTGCTCCCTATCAATCGCCTTGTTATCATCTTGCCATCTAGCTACAGCTGTTGCTTAAAGACTCAGACTGTTTTGTTATTATTTTTATTTTATTTTATAATTTTAATATCTTTGGATCGTCTTGCTGTTTGGAGATCCTCCTTGATGTCCATATATTTTTGTGAGATATTTATCAGTTTCATAAGTGAAATACCCTTAAATATGATTTAAAACACTAATTTATATATATATACCACACAGGACATTATGGATGAGTCTTATGTGACCGATAGACATGAGAACAGATTATCAGTGGAAGGGCCCATTGTTAGTCAGGAGGGGAGAAGGGAAAAAACTCCACTTCCAGAATTTGACATGCAGGAGGCTGTTGAGGTGAGTGATCATATTTTAATTGATGATGGATTTAATGATAAAGCTAATGTATTTTAAAGATGTTCAAATGTACACATACTCAAGAAAGGCTGGAGGCTACAGTATGACTGTCACCATTTTGCATTATTGCCAAAATTTGAGTTTGAAAATAATCTTAAGAAAAATCGTTCAACATTTGCCAAGATCAGAAAGATTGGGACAACCAGAATTATAGCACATTGTGAATGGCATCTGGATGCCTGTAAAGAAATTCAATGTAAGCAGGTTAGAATGTTTGTTTTTAACTTTATTTAAACAAAAATTCATGTTACATGTAAATCAAATTTCTATGGTATCAGTGCAAGGCAGCATAATGTTTTGGTTGATTGGTAGTCTTTGTTTCTATAGCATACATCTATCTATCAGTTTGCTTTATTGATTCTTCTTCCCAGATATCGTAAAATTATTTAAAGTCTAATGCAGATTACGCCAACACATCATTAAACTTAAATAAACTTGAGTACAGGGGAACTGTGCGGGCCTTGGCTCTGTGGTTGAGCGTCAACTTTCACTATACCTGGAATAGGTTTGATTCGCCCTGTGAAGGGTAGGTACATAAAGGAAGTTTAACTTTTATTGGTTGCTGCTAAGTTCACAGGGTAGTTTTTTTTTAGATTTTTTCTTGGTTTTCCACCAAAAACAGGCAACGCAAAGTCGTCATATGGGTGAAATATTCTTCAGTGTGTCATTAAACAGCAATCAAATAAACAAATAAAATAATAATTTTAATACGTAATGTCAGCTTTAAAGGAAAGCTTTAGTATGAATACAACATAACATTTTTTTGTAGGCCTCAATCAAAACTAAAGAAAAACTGTCCGCCCACTACATCAACAAAAATAAAAATTTCCCTCTACTTAACGTGCACTTTTATAAAATAATTTAAAGAAAAATAACACAATTTTAATGTCCTGTAAAAACTGGAATTCCATTGTCATGCAGAAATTTTAACAAAAAGTTCTTATAATAGAACACTATATGATTAGCTAGAGACGAACAGCACATTTTTAATATCTACTGTACATGTACATTTATTTATTCTTTGGTTATATAACACAATAGAAAAAAATTCTACTTTATCTGTTGCTGAGAAAGCAAAGCACAATTCTCTCCGTAAGCTACATCGTGGTATTAGCTTTCCACTAACACCTATATTTTCCTATCCATTCATATTGTATCCAATAGACTTTAAAGTCACATACGCACCCAAATATTCTGTATTTTGGGTTTTCACAGAATCACATGAATTATATATATTTTCATCAAAAAGTAAAAGTTAGAGGTATTCCGTTAATTCTACCCCCAGATTTGAAGGTAACAGTAGTTTAAAAGCCTGGTAAAAGTGAAAAAAAACGAAAATTCTGCCAGAAATTTTAACAGGAAATGTGTCAATCTGCTGTCACATCTCAGACACAATTTGAAGTACTGACGTCACTCCGAGTCAACCGTGTTACAAGGTTCAAAATGTTGGCTCCTTACAAACAAGGTCATTCATCGCGACTGGATCAAAGACTTTTTGAGCAAATATGGTCAACCCTCTTTCCGTTAAATTTGAATTACTGCTAGAATTCTCCTGGTCCGTACAGCTTTGTACGCAATGAATAATTTTTATTTTAAAGTGACTGTTTTAATTTTTGAACAAACATCAATTCTTGTAAAAATCAAGGTAGACGGAATTAGTTGAAAAATCCAAATTTTGGGTGTGTATGCATCTGACTTTAAGATAATTTTTTACTTCTTTGAGATTTTGGAGGTATTTCATTTCTGAACGTGAATGAATAGTCATTCGTTTATTCTTGACACAGGTTTTATAATTTACCAAAATATTGAATCCTTCTGTGCCTGTTTTATTGGAATCTCCTTGGATCGTCGTACTTCAGGCTATGGGCAGTATGTTTCCAAATTACATTCATGCCGTAAGTATTCAGACCGGGAGGAACTTTTTTTTTACAGTCAAGCAAAGCACTCCACATACTTTGCTGTTGGAAGACACATCCGTCTTATAAGTGAAGTACCCTTGAGAATGGTGTTAAGCACCAATCAATCCAATCCCTATTTAGAAGATTTAAACCATGCTCTTTCACAAAGCCTTCACAAATTTACACACATCCAGTTACTATAATAAGTATTAAAACCTACACTTAAATTCCCGACCAGTGAAAAAATCACTGGCTCGGGTGAGACTCCAGGTACTTTGATGCCCACTATTGAAGGCATTGTGTCGTCACGGCAAAGGCGTGTTTGAAACATCGCAAAACTTATGTGAAACAGCCTCTTGGTATTTTATTAGTGGTAAGTTGAATGTACTTTAATGAATTCTTTGTGACCATATTTAGGGTATTTAAATGATAAAGGTGTGGTGGGTACACTTTGCTTAAACTGTTTCTTATCTTAAGTTAACAGGTGCTCAAACCTACCTGTCAGAATTAAGTGTTGTACTTATCATTATATACACACTTATCCATTGTTAATCTCCTCCCCTTAACGACATAGGTATGTCAGAAAGGTAATTTATGGAGTTTTACCTATGATCATATAAATGGTTTAAAAAACAATTTAAAAATCCAGCAAGCAACACTTTACATAGAATGAGCTTATCCTTCTATTAAATTTTATATAATTGAATATTAAGTGAAATGGAATATTATAATCAATGTTTAATGTAAGTTATTAATGTATTTGAAATATGTAAGCTTACACATGTATATACTTTTTATTAATGTTTATTGTTGAAATTGTTATTGTTATTGTATTGTTATTGTTATTGAGAACTACAGGGAAGATCAATTAATTGGACTATATTATTCATTTAAGTTTTATTATTATTATTAAGCTCAATACTTTTCTGTGAGAGTACAGTGTTAAACTTGTCATTATACCTTCTTCAGCCTCTCTACAAGACAACATAGGTCATTATTAAATGGGTTCTACGTCGTTATGGTCATGCTAGTAGTTAAAGAAACTACATAAACAAAACGAGTAACATTGTTATTAGTGTAATTTCCTTAATATACAGCCCTCTGGCTAAGGACAGTATGTTTCTAGACTATATTCATGCTGTCATACTTAGCACTGGATGAACATTATCTTTCCAACAGCAAAAACACTAAAGTGACTAAGCATTTCATGGTTGTGTTAAGAGTCACTGTCTACTGTTTAAATAAAGCCCTGTCATATATCTTAGTGAAATACCCTTGAGCACAGCGTTAAACACCAATCAATCTTAAATATACACAATGGAATTGTTTTGTAAACACTCTATGTTTTCTATGAACTTTCAGATGTATAAGGGGGAAATGTTCTATTCCTATATCTTGTATCAGGGAAGTTTCTGGTGGCTGCAGATTTTTGGGGATATTTTTTTTATCGAATTATCAACTCAAACTTCCTAACAAGCTCAACCCTTACAATGGAAAGTTGTCATACATTTGAAATAACCTAGAGTACGACTTAAAATACTGGTCCTACAGATAAAAATATCTATCGCACAGAATTATAAGGACTCAAATTTTGTGAATATATATGGTACACTTTGTAAAGTAATAAACATTGCTCTGATTGGCCTAGAGTACGAAATAAAACACTGGTCCCACAAATAAAAATATTTATCACACAGAATAATATGGCCGGACTCAAATTTTCTAATATGTATGGTACACTTTGTAAAGCTTACAAACATATGTCTGATTTTACTTTTAAACTATACTATTACACTTATATTGAATATATTTGAAAACACTTACCTCTGATAACTTTCAAATCTCTTTGAAAAAGGTTTGTATTAATTGAATTCAACAGGTGACCTACTTGGAATCAATAGGTGATCAATTATTAACCAATCAATCATTTACCTGTCATTTAGTCGGTGTTTGTATATTTAGTTACCTACGCACTCCTAACATAGTCCCCAAGTTAATCAATCAATGTACCTGTTAATCGTATCAGGTAGAGCTAATACCAACTTCCAAATGGATGACGATTTCTTGGTGTATTGATTGTAGCTTTTCAATCTCATTCCAGAGATTGTCAGCAAGTAATGACCGCAGTTTTCCTCAGGCGTTCAGAAATATTTGGAAAATGAAACTTTACAATCAGTCATCCATTCAGGCAACACTCCAAAGATCTATGTATATCAGTTTGTTTATGAAAGGACAACAGAAAACATTTTTGGACTGGTTGTGACATGCTGTGAGATTTTACCTGTTTCAGCATTATCTTGTTACGTTTAATTGCTGTTTGTGTGGTTATGGATTGTTAGCCCTTAACAGGACTTTTTCTACTGTCGGCTCAAGTTGGAGAAAACATCAAATCTACAGGAAAGTTATCGACTATAAGTATCCTTTCATGTTATTATGTTTTCATTTATTACACTTAGTTGGAGACCAATGTTGTAGTGACACACCATTTCTGTACACATATACTGTAACAAATATATTGAATAATGCAAAACTCATATGAGTCAACAAAGATACATGTCATACATGCATGTGTTTGAACAGAAAATGAACAAACTATAGTTGCATATTTAGTTAACTTTTTACCTTTTTCTTGGGGGGGGGGGGGGTTACTACCTGTGCCCTTATCCCCTATGAGCTACGGGGCACATGCAGCCAACTTGTTGTGTTGTCACTCGCTTACAATTTGCTTGCAGTATTGAGTAGACTCCATATCTAGTAGTTGTTTTGTTTTTGTTTTTTTATTGCTAAAGATCACTGAAGTTCAAATTGGCCAGACAGAAAATCTAATTTCTTATTTTAAAACCATGTGCCAGAGTTTTGGACAAACTCGGTTGTTAATAAATAAAATACAGGCAATTGATCGCCGCTCTCCGACTTTAAGGGTTCATCAAGTAATGGTGAGTTTCTAAGCGACAAAGCTTTGTTAACACCTTGGTGTCTTTCCAGGGCATCTAAGGTTAGCTGTTATCTTAAGTGGCATAATTCTCCTTACTTTATACCGAGTCGGCATAGCAGGGCAAAATAATTATCGCAAAGAGAGAGAAAAAAATAAAAATAAAAAAAGCAAATGAAAACTAAAACAAAATAATGAACATATGTACAAGCAAGTTAGGACTTTCCTTGCAAAAGCCTACTATCAAGTACCAATGGAGAGCAAATACAATTTTGCTTAGGAAATCTTAAAAGGCTTATGCAAAACGAAATACCTGAATGATTGAATAAATTTCACTTTGACTTAAAGTTTCAACATTTTGTAGCCATGTGTTTTTTGACAAAGAAAGAGGCATAAGTTTGGTTCTGCCTCATTTTTTGTAATTTCGGGAACATCCACTTAATGGGATAGTACTTATTTCTTTTTTTTCCACATAGTACAGGACACAAGTTTGAAAACCTGGATGCAAAAAGAACACATTTTTACACAATGTGACCGTTGCAAACTGTTTGAATCCAATTAGATTAGAACAAATCAAGAATTTGATGGGATTTGGCACAGGTTAATGGAGCAACATAATACTCAAGTAGTGTAATTCTGAACACAGAGGCCTGGTCCATGTTTACTTATCAGTGGAAATACTAAATAATCACCTAAAATTTCGACCATGAAGTTAATACTTTGGGAGCTATTTTAAGGACTTTAAAATAATGTCTGGGGGTCAAACAACAGTTTTACAGTTAAAGGAGAATCTGGAATTTACAATAAACTTAAATTTGTTGGTTTACATGCTATAGTACTTCCACAACTTTAAAAAAGATGAGCATTATGCATGGTCGAAATTATAGGTGATTTACAGTAAGGGTGGTATTATAGAGTTGTGATATTTTCATTCAAATCAAACCATTGACATAAAAGTGACTTACCTTGACTGGGTCCAAACAGTGTTGATTATAGAACAGGTACACACAGGTGAGACAATATATAATAATACGGATGTTCTCTAGTATCTTGTGTTATTCCTTTAATCTGTGCAAACATTGAATTCCTTTTTGGTTGCTATTTAATTCTCCTCCTATGATTTGTAAATCCCCAGTCCAAAAACAGAGTGTCTATAGCTTTGAAGTGGTCTTCCAAAATCTTACAGTTGCCTAGGAAACATTATTATTCAATACATTAACATTCTTTTTCTCACACATTTGAAAACTTTCTTGTGCCGAAAGAATGCTGAAGTTCCATGGAAACTTAAGTTTTTGATTCTGTCACATAATCACACTCAAGTTGTTATCCAGGATTTAGTAATTATCATCTTACATGTCGTTTTTTCCCAGGTTTCAGACTGCTAAGTGTTGATTTAAGCATTTTTTACCAGACCAGAATTAGTTCATTTTTGACAGAACTCTCAATCTTGCTACTTGAGAACCATCTAATGAATAACTGTAATTAAACATTGTTTCCAGACTAACATTAGTCTATAGCTAAAAGCTTTGCAAATGGCTTTCTGATCAGTGGTATTCAGAGATCTGCGTCGACCACTCACAAAATAGACAAAAACAAACAAAACCCCTATGATTAAAAAAGGAAATGTGTCATGTTAATAACACTAGTGTGTACTTGTTATAGTTGTGTGACTCGTTTCCATTTGTTTGTTAATTATTTATATGTTGACTTTTACCTTTATTTAAATAGACCTGACCATATTGATTTATCTGAACATGTAATTTGAGGAAAAACAAACTTTCAAAAGCTCTTGTGACTTAAAACACTAAAGAAACAAATCTCTTTGTTTACTTCCTTATGTAGATAGTTGGATTATATTATTTTTTTGTTTTTTTTCTTTTTGTAAAGATAACATATTATTAACACCCTTTATTGACTTTTCTATTTAATGATAATTCTTTGCTAATGTAAATCATTGTCAGGCAGTCCAAACTATTGTATTGATTATCTCCCCTTTTTTCAAACGGTTTTGCAACTGTCCAGGTGGAGTTGTCTTGGCAACAGCATGTTTTAGTGAATTAATAACAGGTTTTTGCGGATCCTTTTTTAGAATTCTCTTTAAAATATTTAACACGAGTCAGCATAGCCGGGCAAAATAATTATCGCAAAGAGAGAGAAAAAAAAATATATAAATAAGCAAAGTTGTAGAGAAATGAAAACTAAAATAAAATAATGAACATATGTACAAGCAAGTTATAACCAAACATCTGCTGGCTGTGGAGTTCACAGGGTGTTTTTTTACGAGTTTTCTTCCCGGTTTTCCACCATACACCGCCATGGCAAATTATTAAGATTAGTAAGTCGTCATATAGGTGAAATACTCTTCAGTACGATGCTAAACACAAATCGAACTAAAAAACAATATAAGCAAACATACACAAAATATATATCTATGTTTATGTTAGTAGAAAGATTGTTCCAAAGAAAAGGGTCAGAGTAGAAAAGGAATTTCTTATAAATTTCAGAATGTGG
>JAVFBZ010053945.1:0-10131 GCA_032466195.1 Katharina tunicata
AGATATGGTAACCGCTACATCTACCAGTCAATGCCCCGTCTACTTAGTCTCTGGCTGGACTATGGTTCTATGGTGGTAGAGGCTGAGAAGAAAGAGAAAGGAAAGACAGGCCACAAACTGTCAGCTCAGAGAACCTACCTTGACAGACTTAACAAGGTAACATCTTGTCAGTCTTAACCTTTTTATCAAACAGGTCTTTGTCACAATATGTAATGCCGTCTTCACAAGATAGAAAATATTGCTTCAAGCTCTGATTTAAGTGAGAATTGTGCCCTAATTTTTGTTTTGCTGCATGTTTAGCATTTGGCAGTGATTTGAATATATTCCTATATAAACCTAAGTCACCTAAATTTTCAACAAAGAAATTACTACTTTGTAAGCTATTTTAGGACTTAAAGTCTTTTGCTAACAATTGTTGCAGGCCCTCTGACTAAGGGCAGTATGTTTCTAGCTGTCTACTGTGGGAATACAGCGCCGCCATATAAGTGAAATACCTGTGAGCACTGCGTTACACACCAATCAATTATTGCAGACTTTTGTAGAACTACATGTAAATGTGTGTTTATGATACAGTAATCCTTTCTGCCCACAGCTGATAGGTGGTTTAAGACAGCAGTTAGCACCATATCAACTCTTCACAACTTTACCTCAGCTTATCTCTCGTATCTGTCACACTAACACAGGTGTCTCTAATGAACTACAGGTAATCTTACTTTGACCGTACGCCTTAATTGAATTGAAAGCCCACTTAATACCAGTTTATACTCATTAGATATACTTATTATAAGAATTAAATATATTAAATTTTAAATCAGGATTAACTAACTGTTTACTTATATGGCATACAAATGTGAGCTGCGGATTAAGATTCACAAAAAATGTGACTCAACACTATACATTCAATGTGCCCATATCAAATGGACAACTCAGTTTGATACTCATTAAAGCTGTTGGGTGGGTGGGAGCTTTATACTGTGCCCAGGTGCTCCTTGAGCTAAGGACGTCAGAAAGCGGATTTGCTGTAGTGTCCTGTTTTTTTGTAAGTACGGCCTAAAGACAAATAAACATCAGAATACAAATAAACCATCGGGAAATCATATTGTTTCTAATGTCCTATTGTAAACAAATTTAATTTTTGAACACCAGTGCACTTTTACCACTATTAAATTGACTACATTAAAAAACAAATGTTGCTGTTCTATCTCTGTAGGAAATAATAGCTCGTTTATTGGTGACCTACCCACAACAGGCCATGTGGATGATGATGGCAGTCTCAAAGGTAATTACAATCCAGAGAAAATCCTCTATTTGGATTGAGTGTGTTTGGTACCTGTGACTTTCATGATTGCTCTTTTAACCAGTAGGCTGGCATGTCTTCATACAAGTGAAATTACATTCCCACAAATAACAATTATTAAACATTGTTGCAAATGGAACTACATGTACAGAACAAACCAAACAATGTGTAGCAAAACAATTGGACCTTTCAAGTCCTTTGGTATCTATAACAGTTTTAACCATGATTCATTAATAATAAGATTGTAAAGAGCCTTATCATTATAATCTGACCTTGAACAACCATAACTTACCAAAAAAATGAGTGTGTGGAGCGTGGTTGTGTGGAAACCTCCTGTGACTGGTGTTCTCTGAACTAGGGGGCATCAGGAAGCCGATCTGTTGTGGTGTCCTGTTTTTTCGTCCTGTAAATGTATCATGGTGTCTACTACATGTATGTTGTCAGCGTCTTTTAGAGTGGTTTTCTGTGCTGGCACAAGTCGTTTGTGTGAAATAACCTACTTTTGGATAAATCCCCGAATCAAACAAAAGAAAAAATGACAAGTTATTTAAAATACATGCACGGTCAGAATTAATAATATTATGTTATATTTTTTTCCAGTCATCTTACCCCATGAGAGTGAAACGATGTCAAGAGATATTTGCCAAAGCGAAGTAAGATTCTAATAAACTGAACACAACTTCAAATTTTGTTGTGAAATGATTTAAATGTTCTCAATCGGGCCTAAAAAAGTTTTGATATAAATTGGGTGAATATCTACATGTAACCTTGTGTCTGGTCCGTTTGAAGCTTAATAAATAGACCGTTGGTTATTTGGAAGGCTTTTTATTAGAAAGTTAATATTTCGGCTAAAGCTAACAAAAACATTATATTATTTTCAGGCACATGAACAAAGATCTCCACAAGTTTATCCAGGTAATTGTAAACAAGTGAATTTTTTCTATTATTTTTGCTCTAAAGACCGAAATTAATAAATCTAGACTTTCCATGACAGAAGCATTTTTGACTGATACAACCGTCTCATCTACATGTATATGTGGTTGTGGATAAGGAGGTTTTTACATGTTCCATATAACCAGTGCCCTATTTACCCATGGCAGGCCCCCTGGACTTCAAGCATAGTCAGCCTTTAGGATAATACGGCCCTGGATATATCACAGTTTTCACCTACATATTGATAAAACATTAGATTCAAGCCACACTAATATTGATTAACTATGATAATTCTTGTTGACTTGTGACATGTTTTATACTATACATAGGAATGACAGATCTAATATATATTTACTGTCATGTTATATGATCGCAGGATGCCACAAAGCTAACGGAAAGGTTGTTAGAGCTATGTGAGAAGGAAGTGCCCAAGATGACACCCACCCTCAGTATGACGCAACATTTTAGACCTCTCAGGCGTCTACTCGAAGATAGGTGGGTAATTAGAAAATTTATAATCAGATACTATGTGTGAATACTTTTGTAAAATATAAAAATTATTGTTAGAATAGTTTCATTTGCCTTGGACTAATTTAAACTAAGAATAAACTTTCTTCTGGAAAATACTTCACATTTATGGTTTTTTTTATGGTGTGCATTTTTATGTTGGAGTACATGCACATTCATCATAAAAGGAAAATAGCCTATGGCACGGTGTTTAACACTAACCAATGAATTCTTGTGAAAACATCTGTCTAACGAATAACATGTAGTTTGCTACTTAATCTGAATTTGTATTTTAAACTGTCCACTTTTCATCTGTGTAAATAGTCAAACAACTTGTATATTTTTTTCAACATTCTGAATGTTCTGTCTCTCAGCAGAAAAATTTGAATGTCCTTAAAATGGAGCTATGAATTATTTGTGTGTATTTTGTAGGGAGTTCAGTTCAATCTTGATGCCCCTCCAAGACGCCATGACAGTCACGTTGCCTAGCGACGATACCTGCGAGAGCCACGATCCATTCCCTGGAAATCAGGTCTATATCAATGGATTTGAAGATACTGTGAGTTCTACTTTAAAACACTAATCAAAGAAACAAATACAAAACAAACAACATCAAACTTACATCCTGAATGTATCATCTTACATCTTTTTTTGGAGGCGAGACGAAACTAAGCAAAACAAATTTAACTGAAATGTATGTATATGTAGATTTGTCTTCCCGTATACTGAACAAAACAGATCCACTGTTAATCTGAATCCCCAAAGTAATGATCATATATTTATTGAAAATTAGCTACAAGTAGATTAATTTGCAAAACAAAGCAATTATCACCCCCAAATCCAAATTTTATTTCACTATTTTGAATGCCAATGTGATCTTTTTGTCATTTGTCACACATAGCCCATTTAGAGTCATTATCAGAACCAGTGTCATATACATAATTAATGTGGTATTCAAGTCAACATTTGGAAGATTTTAGTATAAATCTAAAATGTTAACTGCAAATTTGTAAATGTTCACAGGTACTTGTTAATTGTTTTAGCACTCATTTAAATTGATGTTAAATTTGAAAAAAGATGCAATATTATTCCGAAAGTGACTTTTCTTTCATAGATTGAGATAATACCGTCACTGCAAAAACCAAAGAAGATCACAATGAAGGGTAGTAATGGTCGCCTCTATGTCATGATGTGTAAACCAAAGGTTAGTCTCCCTTCGATATTCTAATCCTTGACAGAATAGCCATCAGGAAGCCAATTTGTTGTGGTGTTCTCTGCTGCTAGTGAAATAAAGTGTTTTTATTGTATGTCATAGGAGGGAAATAACCTTAAGTGTGGAATTATAGCCCAATCAAACAAACATTGACTTTAAACATTTTACACACACTGATCACATTAAACTTTAATTGTGAGAACTGTATAGTAATTGGAGACATTGATGTTAACTATTAAACTGTAAAATGTAGGGTGAAACTGTTAGTACCTTATTAACAAGGTGGAGCACCATTGTATGATAGTTTGGCTTTTTGTCAACATTTCATTAATATATGTTTGTGTCAGGTTTTGATTAGTTAGGCCTTAATCCGGGCTGAAGGCAGGCCCCTTGACAAAAACACAGAAAAGCCAATTTTCAGAAAAAGTCTAAATATTTTTCTGTACAAAAAAAAAATTTAAATCACCAAAAAGACCAATTATTTGGGGATTTGAACAATGATTTGTTGAAATAATTATTCACAAACTTCTTGGACAGAAAGTTTTACAGTTGTCAATGAATTGGTGATTGTCAGCATCCCTCTTGAATGAGTTCTTAGTGCTGTTTGCCGCTAAAACCTTTTTCACAACATTGACATAAAGACCCGTATTAGGAATCCTAGCTGAAATCCTGTATGAGTATTAAAACAGTGCATTTTATTGTGTTGTGTATAAAATATAAAGCTGTAATAGTATACTGAAATGTAGTTCTTGATTATATCCTCTACAGGATGATTTACGCAAGGACTGTCGTCTGATGGAATTTAATGGTATAGTCAACAAATTTCTACGTGGAGATCCAGAATCGAGGAGGAGACAACTCCATATTCGTACTTATGTAAGTAGTAGTTTGTTTGCGGATAGAAATGTCAAAAAGAGTTTGAGATCAGTTAGTATGCAGGAATTTAACAATAATTTGAATCTAAATCAATTGACATTGATGTTGAATTGCACCACACAGCTCCTATCCTGTCTGTAAAACATACAAGTGCATAACGGAAGTTGTCTGGGGCCTTTGGAGATCAAGGGCTGGGTTTTATAGGGTTTGTTTTCCTCCAAACCCTGTCTATGCATCGTATTCAAATATGTTAAATACCCTTGAGTATGACATAAGGTGTCTATCACATGAAGTGAACTGTATGATGTCATTCTTAGTAGATCTAAATTCTTTAATGGGATCTCCCCCCATTGCCTCATAGGTTAAGCCCATCACCATTTACATATTTTAAAAAAAAATACATAACAAGTAAAGCACAAATAAATATATATTTTGATATAGTAAATTTTGTTAACATAGGCTGTGTTTGAAACTCTATTTCAGACTGTGGTGCCATTAAACGAGGAATGTGGTTTAATAGAATGGGTAAACAATACCAGCGGATTAAGATACATCTTGATTAAACTCTACAGAGAGAAGTGCCTCTACATGAGCGGCAAAGATCTACAGGCATGTATGCCAGCTCTGCACTCCAGTATAGAGTAAGCTCCCCTTATACACTTACCAAAAGTTTTTATTTAACATTACAGAAGAAATAATCTACACGAGTTGTAAATTTTAACAGGACTGTATGCCAGCTGTACACTCCATCATGGAGTTAACTCCCCTTAATTATTTAAGATATATTCTTACTTATATCACTTTAGAGAGAAATGCCTCTACAGGAGTGGCTTGTATACCAGATCTCTACGCCAATAAAGAGTAAACTCCCCTTATGTACTCCAGGCTTAATAGTTTCTTGATCATGATGTATAATAGAAATACGCCACGATTGACAATATCAATATTAAATTTAATTGTGTATGAAACGAATAGTTGTATGTCAAAATCTGTCATAAATTTTATTTTACCTTAAAAATGGATTTCATTTTGAAATTGAGGAAATGAATGAGCATTACTGTTCTTGATATTGTACTTCTAATTATAAAAAGATATACCTGCTAATTGACTCCCAGTTTGAATTTTATTTAACATATTTAATTAGGTAAGATTTTATCTGTTTGAATGTTACATTTGAATTATTAATGTGCAGGACAAAATTGAACATATACAAGACCAAATTACTTGTACGGCACCCACCAGTGTTCAGTGAATGGTTTCTGAGAATATTCCCGGATCCCACCTCATGGTAAGTCATTATATTTACTTACTTACTTGCTTAATGTTAAATGTCATACTCAAGGCTATTTTTGTTGTTGTTGAATTAACGCTCTGCCAGTGATTGGTGGAAAACCGTAAGAAAACCAACCAGCAACATCCCTAGCTTTGTCAGTATTATAAGTATACTTTTATATCAGTATCATTGATTCTAACTAGAACAAAGATTTTCACCAAAATGCTGAAAATACAGTACTAATTTCCATTGAAGCCGACTATGATTTGAAATAAAGGGATGGCAGCAGAGGTTCTCCTCTTGATTTTGCTCATCGTGTGTACATGGATGCCTGGATGGTAACCATTACATTCAGGGACACAATCCAACAAGGCTGTCAAGAAAGTAGAGCGAAATCCCAGGTGGTTTTTGATTTTCTGTAGGTACAGTGCCAGATTGGCCTACACAAGAACCACGGCAGTGATGAGTATGGTTGGGTATATACTGGGCCTTGGGGACAGACATGGAGAAAATATTCTCTTTGATTCTACCAATGGAGATTGTGTTCATGTTGACTTCAACTGTCTCTTCAACAAAGTTTGTATCAACAGTTTTGTCGTTCTCGTCTGCTCCTTTATTTAATTATTTGTCATCTTTTATTTTAACAAGGTTATGATAGCTGCTTACTACTCCTACAATTCTTGTTTAATAGTGGTGGTATTTTCTGACAGAGGCTAAATAAAATTGAACTTTTCCTAACTTCATTATCTACATGTAGTTGTTTCAAATCATTCAAGAGTACTGGTACTGTTTCACCCAAATAGTATGTAGTGAATTCTTCAACGAGGATTTTTACCTGATGTTTAAAGCTAATTATCTTCACATTTATCCATTTATTGCCCGTGATGATTTTTACCAATTGTTTAAAGCAAATTATATTTCACATCTATTAATGGTATGTTTTTCAGGGAGAGACATTTGAATGGCCAGAGAGGGTTCCGTTTAGACTTACTCCAAATATGGTAGAAGCCATGGTAAGCACATAACACATTTTTTTTTTCCTTTCAAAAATCATTAAACTCTGAAACATTTGAATCACGTTATGAAGATATCTGATCTTTGTCAAGCGGTTGTACAGAGTCTCACCAGAGAAGAATGGAAAAGAATTGCTCACAAAATAAAATTATTGTGAAGAAGTCCTGATTTTATCTGTTAACTTCTGAAAGGGTCCTCATGTTATTGAAGGACTGTTTCAACAGACCCCATACTGTAAGCCAGAGGGGTATTTCGGTGTCTTTGAGACACCCTATTTCAGTCAAATTTAGCATGAGAAATAAAGATAGGAAAAATGTCAAATGAGACACCCTGTTTCTCTGAAAAAAAGTGATTTCAGACACCCTTTTTTTTTATTTCTGGCTAATACTATGACAGGCCCATTAAAACCTGTAATGTGTTGACTGGTTTAAGGGTCCGCTTGGATTCGAGGGTCTGTTTCGCCAGGCCTGTGAAGTCACATTAAGGGTGATGAGGAATCAAATGGACTCCCTTATGAGGTGAGTCAACAACTATTTAAACAAATACATCAGTATTATATAACATCTGAGCTTAGGAAGTTATTGATACTGGAACATATAAACAATGAGAACTGGAGGGCATCTTCATATATTATACATGGACATTTTACCTGCTATTCTCTGAACTAAGGGGCAACACAAAGTTGTTTGGTTGCAGTATTTTGGTACAACCAGCATTATTTGATACATTGTTTGTATGATAACTATTTTCCACTTGAAAGTTCCTATTGTTTAGTCATTTTTATCTTGAAAATGCTAATTGAATAAGCTTTTTTAAAATTTATGTTTGTGTACTACATAATCTAAGTATATTATATAATATTATTACAGCAAACACTTAATTAAACTGTCAAAATTTAGTGGAAGAATTAGCTCAGAAGATTTTTATCTGTTAAATACGTTCTAAATATTTTGTGACTGAGAGTAATGCTCAATCAAACATCTTTTCAATAAGTTTTAGTTGTTTTATTACCATAATCTTCATATAAAGTTAGAATTTAAATATTTGTTGTTTTGTGCGATAAATAGTTTGCTTTATACTATACTCAAGATTTAGTAAGATACTAAAATTGATGTAATTGAGCTCATTTCAAAATGCAGCTGTAAAAGTGACGACAGAGATAACAATTTAGTTGATTGTATGTTGATAATTTCAAGCGTGTTGAAACCCTTTGTGTACGACCCCTTGGTGGAGTGGAGCAAACCAGCTAGAGGAAGAGCTAATGTCACCGAATCAGGGGAGATAACCAATGAACAGGTAACCCAGGGATTTGACTCTCTAACTTCATACACTTTTTAATACAATTCATGGTGCCACCTCAAATCAGCTTAGTCTTACTGCACTAAACAAACTTTTGGTAGCTAAAGTTTTAAGATGTGTGATGAGTAATGACATGGAGAAGATGTCAATTGGATGACAAATTTAATTGGTTCCATTTCCAGAAAATCACATGTGAAATTTTGTGTTGTTCACTTCTATTAATGTTTGCTTTTCAATGGGGGCTGCGGCGTGGCTTTGTGGTTAAGTATCCCCTTCACTGTACCGCAATGTCACTTTTATTCATGTACATTGGAATGTGTTAATATCCATAAATTCTTTTTATTTACTGGTCTTTTACATCAGGCTGTAAATCATGATGGTTACATATGAGCCAGAGCTGAGGTGGTCAGACTAAACCAGGCTTAAAGGAACAGCATAAGAAAGAAACTGTATTGTGACTTGACGTCATACAACAATGTGTTTCAAGTAAATACACGTTTTAACAACGGACCCCAGATGTTTCATGTGTTAACAATATTTGTAATTTTGTGTACAGAATCAGATATGTAAATGCATATAAATACTTGTTGTTCACACAGGCAATGACTCATGTACAGAATATTGAACATCGGTTGAAAGGGATTTTAAAATCAAAGACTAAACCCAGAGGATTACCACTCTCAATTGATGGCCATGTTAACTATCTCATCAAGGTATACAACACTTTTAGGTGGATAGAAATTGTCAACCTTTACAGCCATGCTGGGGAAGTTTCTAACAGGGCAAAACCTTATCTCTTCCAGAGTTATCAGTCCTTAGAGTCTCTTTTACATCCGTCAACGTCTCCATTTTTTTACAAGAATCTTTGTAAAACATATTTCAATAAATACAATGTAGCAGCGCTTTTTTCAGAGTATAAATTCATCCTTCGTGAAATGTCAAATTGCTCTGTAACAACATTCAAATCTCACCGCACAAAGAATTTAAATCTATTCTATTAAATGTGCACTTTATACTTTGCAAAAACCTTCTCTTCTATTTCTATTGGGTAGTACCAGGCTCCAACCAAAATTTTGCCTGAATAGCTATTAAATGGCAGACCAATAGATTTGTGAAAAACTGGTCATGTGATCAGTGTTTTGAGAATTATTTTTGGAAGTTGACAAAAATTGAAGAGAGTGTAAGGAGAGACAACTCTGGTAGAGATTGGGAGAATCCATCAAGCTGTTGATTGCTCGCATTGTAATTGTACCATTTTAAAGATTAATTCGTCTTCATTAAAACTGCCATGACCTAATTCAAACTTTTATCATAGTACAAGAGCTCATCTTAATTTTATTGTTTCGTATTCTCATAAGCACTGATAGAGATTTTTGTTTTGTGTTTTAGGAAGCTACAGATGAAAAGAACCTTTGCCAAATGTACATTGGCTGGGCAGCTTATCTATGAGAACAAAATAAACAATACTCTTGTAAAACTCCCTGTGAGTCAGCCCATAGCTACATGTATGTGGATGTAAAACCACTCTGGCAGATTTGTCTTGGATCCATACCTATGGCTTATAAATAGTTTGCCATAGACTTTCACAGGCATGAAAAGGCTATGTTTATCAAATGACATTTTTAGTCATTGTGGAAAATACAGTACTGGGGTCCGTTTCACAAAGCGATCTTAGCTTACGTTGAACGTAACTACCATGACAACACAATGCCTCCAGTA
>JAVFBZ010053956.1:0-10130 GCA_032466195.1 Katharina tunicata
CCGCTCCAGGACGGAATCATCTACAGTTCAGCGGACTCCAAAGCCATTTTCTTAACAGACATAGAAATAACGGCTTCTGGAAAATCCATCTCTGGCTTCAAAATGTTTCTGAACACAATGAGTGGACCAGTTGAAGATTTTAAACTTCAGATTTACAGACCAAAGTCAAATAATCTATATACATTAACTGGAGAAGCTAATATTCTTGCGAAGAAGAATTATCAAGGAGAATTTCAGGTAAATGTTGATCATTTGTTTTTCTTAACATATTTATTTAAATTAGAGTACACTTTGTTCAAGGCTTATACTGGGTCTGTGTACATACAACGTTAGTCCATGACGAACCTATATACAAAATATAATCCTAATGCTGCATTTAAAATTTGGAATAAAATGGAATAAATTAAACAATAGTACTTAATTTTAAAAAGTTAATATAGTAAATTTAAGAATTTCAGGTAGGGTTTGGTGAATAGGATGATATCAGACATGGTCTGTTTGGGATAGTTGGTGGATAATAGTTTAGAGGAAGATAAACTGTTTATTAATTTTGAATGTCAGTGCTTTCCCAAATAAAGTTATTTTTTAATTTTTTTTTTGTTTTTTTTTGTGGAGAAAATTATTGTTATTCAGAATGAGTAATGTTAATACCCAGATAATTCCAACTTGACATTTATCAAACAGCATTTCTCGATCGTTTGTTGCCTAACTTTACTTGTTGTATATGGTTGAGTTTGTGTTTACCAGGGGCACATTTCGAATTGATTTGAGGATGCCAACATTGAAATATCAGCCGCGAGGAGTATGTGGCAATTTTTTACATGCTTCTTTGGCAATACCGAATAACGACAAAACAGTGAAGCAAAGGGACTCATTTCATCAACAATAGATCGATAAAAAATGATTCCTTTGATATTTCAGGTTAATTTACAAGAGAGTAAATATATGTCCGTGGCTCCCGGTGACAGACTGGCGATTTTGAACACCAATAGTTACGTCCCATTACCGTACCAATTGTCTGGAAAAGTTACACCTTACGTCTACAATTCACCACCGACGATAGGCAGTGAAATACAGTTCAATCGTATTGATTATCCATTTTCATTTTCCGTTCAACTCTGCCTTTCACCAGGTAAAACTTTTTGTATTATTTCAGCCTATACCAAGTACTTTTAGTAGCTCTGTCATGGACACAGAAGTTTGTTCGCGGAGAGTATAAACAAACCTTAATCAATTTTAATGATTTTTTTAAAATGCGCACAATATCTTCTGTTTCGCGGTATCTTTTAAGAGATTATGGGGAAGGTAGCTCTATCTGCAACACTGCATTGGAATATTGGTTTAAGGCTCTCGTTTCTATATTCCCCAGATCACAAGATGTCAACTACTGAGTCAAATTGGAGAACCTTTACATCGGATGCATCAACTTTCGCAATGCAAGAAACGTCAACAGTCATGACCCTTTTAACTACTTCGAATTCTGTGTCACAGCCAGATGCAACTGTAACCGATATCTCAACCGATGAATTTACATCAAGTAGGCCTATAACAACTCAACTATCAATTGAAGGCAGCACATTTTCTGATGTCAGCGAAACATATAGCACAACATCCAACAATTATGTGTCATCGACAACCGAGACAATCGCTGTTGCCTCAACAGAAAAACAAACGACCATCGGTTTCCAAGAATTTACCGATCCGTTGACATCTACTGAAAATACCACACCTTATGGAACTTCATCCGTAATGGAATCGGTGTTTTCAACACACGCAGTCACATTAACTTCAAGTTCTACCTTACATCCCTCATCTTATGAAAGCAGTTTACCCACAGGCTCTGTCAGAACTACTTTAACAGATGACAAAACTAGCTCTGCATATCTTAGTACATCGACTGAGACGATCTCTTCAACAGACGCTGATAGCAGGTCATCAACCGAGTCATCAAGCTCAACAGATTCTGCTGAATCCAAGACAACTTCTACTCGTTTCGAAACCACGAGCTCCGCAGAATTGGTAATTTCAACTGAGAATACCGACACAGAATCTACTTCCGTTTTAAATATGAGCAGCCCAACAGAATCTTTGATATCTACAACTTTAACGTCGACTGACATTCCAGAAGTAACAACTATTACATCGGCTCAGGGATTAGAAAATACCACCCTTCTTACGTCAACTGAACTATTCATGTCCTCCACGGAAAGTAATACCCATACCGTGTCTACAGACGCCGCCACCAACGCGAATCCCGGGAGGTCAGAAAAGACAACCAAAACCATTTCTATTACCACGGAGACATTGTCTGACGTATTTTTTTCTACAAGTGTTCTAAGTACGGTTGAAAAATCAACGCGGTGTCCATCAACACCAGCAGGTACCATGTGTTCGGAAAATAACGGAGGGTGTGACCATCTCTGTGAGAACGCTCTTGTGGGGGTCATATGTAGTTGTCGGTCAGGATTCAGGCTTAACAGTACAGACCAATCGGCATGTTATGGTAAGAGAACAATGAATAGCATAATATAACAAAATATCAGTTTGGTTGTAACCATATTAGTCTATCTCCAGGAAAAATAAGTATCCAAAATGTACCACCTATAAGACTTACTATTGGTATATTAAAAACAAAAGCTTTCGCTGTCTTTGAACGAGCTCTTCTTTGGTTTAGTCATAATGTAAATAACAAATAAATAGATAAAACAATAAAATGTAATTTAATGATATGAGTATAATTCAAATCTTCGCAGTTATAAACGTCCCAAAGTGCTGTGCGTCAATAAGCTTTCTTTAAACAGTGCCCAATGCTATGGTTATCCACTTCAAGTTATACAATTGTAATGTTTCTCTTCCGTTTTTCATGGCTCGACTCCAAGACAATAAGGAAATTGACCTTGCTATACAGTTTATATTCACAGTGGGGCATATCATATTTTACCTTTGCAGATAGAGATGAGTGTTCAGTCAACAATGGAGGATGTCAGTTGTATTGTACTAACATAGAAGGTGGCCATACTTGTGATTGTCCTGATGGATACGTCCTTAATGGGGATCTTAGGTCCTGTCTAGGTAAGCTGATTACCACCTAAGTGAAACAAATAATAATCCAGTTATATGTATAATGTGTAGCATCGCGATCGTGTTTGCTCTATTCTTCTTGTGCTGGTTCATGGTTAGAGGGAGCCTCCTGAGCCTCAGGGCTAATGGGTGGTTTCTATCACCGATTGGGCTGACACGCCTTCATTTGAGTGTAAAATCCTTAAGTACGGTACGGCGTAAAACCCTAATCAAACAAACAATTCGTCTGCTTAAAATACGCTTATTATTGTAAACTCGTACATGCTCTGACGTGGTTTAAATCTGTTTCATATAAACATCGATCATCCAAGTGATAGAATAGAGGAGACACCGCTATCCTCCAGGGGCATACATATATATCAAACAATAACATTGTCCCAATGCGGCTGGAATCATGAAGACTAAAGTTCGCGCCATTTGTCTAAGATCCGACATTATTCCCTAAAAGTGGGACTCTGACCTTGCGACAGTGGTATCTTCCACAGAATATCTTTGATCTCTAAGAAAAATACTTTCCTATGTCCATTTGAGGATACCGAGTTCCATTGGTCGGTTATTGATGGCATTTTAAAAAAGCGCTTGTTAGCCAATGCAAACATTTCTTAACTTTCTTGTTTTTCAGATCTAGATGAGTGTATGTCGGGTAAAAGTACATGTTCAGACACAGATATATGTGTTAATGTACCCGGATCCTTTCTATGTTTTCCAGGGGCTTCCACTGCTTGTGAAGGTAACCTCATGGTCTTCTAGAACACTGAATAATATATAATGTCCCGTATGAAACTACAGTTATAGCCATTGATTTATTTCATTGTAATGCCGCATCGTGGCTCTGTGGTTGGGCGTTGGGCTACAGAGCCCCCTTCTCTATACCCGGAATAGGTTCGATCCCCCTGTCGGTATAGGTCAGAGAAGTTTTCCGATGGCTGCGGATTTCGCGGGGGAATTTTTGTACGAGGTTTCTTCCGGATTTCCACCATACACTGGCAACGCAAAGTCGTAATATAGGTGAAATACAACTGAGTTCGACGTTAAACACCAATCAAATAAATAAATAAACAAATCATTTTAATGTCATTGAATACCTCAGTCGGGACCACAATATTGTCCCTCACATTTGCATTCGTGGTGTAATCTGTGAATTGGTACACTGTTGGTGTACTGTTTAAAATGAAAAATAGACTTGGAGGATGTTTGGCTATCGTATTTTCGCTTCGTCTTTCCTTAAATTAGTCTATCGTATTCTACACATAACATTGTCCCTGTTTGTAAGTATTCCTTGTTTATTGCTTGCCAATTTAGAGAAATATTAAGGGTGGTTTAATTGTCGTGAGCTTCCCGAGTCCTGCTGCTCTCTGAGCTAAGCGGCACCCGGAAGCTGCTTAGTTGTGGTGTTCTTAATTTCGTGCGGGTGGTTGGATGCCTCCTGTGCCTTGGTACTCTCGGAGCACAGGATGCCGATTCGTTGTGGTGACCTGTTTTGGCTTATGTTATGTAAATGTTTTGTCCAGTCTTGCATGTTGCCAGCGTCTTTCACGGTTGTTTCCTTCACCGATTAGGCCGACACGCCGTTATATAAGTAAAATAACCTTAAGTATATACGGCATAAAACCCCAATCAAACAATCTATATTTCGTCCTGTGGTGCCAGTATAATGTCGGTATCGTTATGAGTGGTTTTCTTCGCGAATTGGGCTGACACGTCGTCGTCTAAGTGAAATAACATTAAAGGAACCCAAACAAACAAACAAACAAAATAGAGAATTATTTATTAACCATTCCTGTTTGTTCTATATTTTCAGCATTTCGAGCCAACGATTCTTCTGTAGCCAGTCTTCTAAGCGAAAGCACCATGATAGCCTTTGTCGTGTGGTTGGCGATACTGACGGTCATCATCGTGTTGGCATTGCTGGCTGTGTGTTTTCAAGGCAGAGGAAGAAACCTTTCAAACAACCGGTCGAATTCTTTTCGCAACCGTGAATTAGCGACACCACACCAATACGTGAACCACGCTTATTTCCCACCGGATAACTCATTAAAGGGATATCCCCGAGGAGCCTACCCTCAACCTATGGTAGAAAGACTATTGTAGTATTAGTATCAGTAATTATTTTTCTAGATCTTAGGAGAAAAAGAGGTAGCGAACCACAGGGATTTTATTTAAACAGTGCCAAAACAAAACGAGGCTGTGGTAAAATAATGTTTTTGTGTATAATCTTGGAAGTATTGCCACAAATGTTTGGTATGTATGCGCTTATAGAAGGGTGGGCATTAAAGTGATAAAGAGGAGCAATGTGTTGTCTTCGTTTGATATATCGCAATTCAACTTTGTAAGATCCCTCTAAGTCTGTTTTCAGATTATATTTATGCTGTCACACTTCGCACTGGAGAATATTTTTCGAACAACAAAAACACTAAAGTGACGGCACATATTTTGGTTGTGTATTTTAACCAATTTCATCGTTTCTCCATTTAGGCAGTCTTTTACGACATTTAAACTTACCGGTTCACCTGCATGAGTTCGGTTGACAGTTGCAAATTTTAATCGTCATCGACATCCTTGTTCCATGAATTGGAGAGCACGAACAGCAATTATCCTATGTGCAATATTTTCAAAGTATATCTATTTTCTTCTGCCTTGATTTTTAAGAACAATTGTCAATCTTACCATTTACCAGAGAACACGCACATTTAGGAAACATATATTAACACATTATTATGTTTTTTTACACACGTGAGTTTTGATGATATTTAATATTAACGTTTCTTTTATTGTACAAAACCTTTTCTATTCATACATGATTCGTGCGTTAGCATTACTGATCCCGGCTACGGTGTGACAAGGAGGGCTTGGTGTGCTCTGGTGCTCTCTAGTCTACCGGGCAACAGAAATATGTGTGTGTGTGTTGAATTGTTAATTTACACGTTGTCCTTATTCGTCAACTTTTTCTTTTCGTCATCTGCTTCGTTTTGTCCTTGTGCCAGTATTCGTTTTGTCAAAGCATTGAATTCTCGAATTGGGCGGGTACGTGGTAAATTAAGTGTATCAACCTTGACCAGCCTTGTAAAATTCAAAGCAAGCACATAATCCAGGATGCATATAGGAAGTAAGTTCTAGTATATTGTTGATTTTCTAGAGACTGTAAACTATAGCTCTGTATGCTTCCATATGCATTTATTATAGTTCTGTTGCGATTTTTGTGTGATACATTTACATTTTTATTTTCGTAGTTTTGTTAATTTCCTATTTTATACTTTCCTATATATATATAAATTAAATTTATATAAAGTGTACATAATTATTTAGAAATTAGATATAATTATATATTAAGATGTTTGTAACATAACCCCCGACACAGATGGTCCTATAAACGATGTCCTGAAATTGATCTGTTTTTGTTGACATAGTTAACCTATGAATTCTTATTGAATGATTGTTAATCACCTTGAATTGGTTCATATAAATAGTTTATTTTTGTAACCTGTACATCCATGTCGTTTTTGTTGTTTTCTTTCTTCGGTTACTTTAGGGGCAATCAGAGATGATTGAATTAGCGAGATAAAGTTAACATAACAAGAGTATCGATTGGCCTGCAGGATTTATTGCTGGTGGTTGTCTGGAGCTCCGTGTGGCCAAGCTGGTGCTCACTGACCATAGGAAGGCATCAGAAAACAGATATGTTGTGGCGTCCTGTTTCGAGTCATGTCCTAGCTCCGTACCGTCCTTGTCTGTTGCTAGTATTTTTGTCAAATTTACTATTCCAGCTTCTATATATAGGCCCTATGCCACTGCCTGGAAATTGGAGTTTGGCAAACTGGAAAGTAGGCATATTGAAATCCATGGTTTTCACTAATAAGCTTTGCGCAGAACAATAGTAGTGTAACTGTGAAGAACGAAAGACTTATTTTGATCTCAATGTTTTTGGCGCTTTACTTTGCTGTCATCAGGAGAGTAATGTGAGAGGGACATTTATACATATATAAGGATCAGAGATTCAACGTTATATAATTAATGTGACAGCATAAGATTGTTATAACAAACTATCAAGCTTGTATGATTTTATCTATTGATCGTTGGAATAGCAAGTTAATATCTTCTCTGATAATTGTCCGGCGATACATATCGATACTTTTATGTACATGTCACCTCTTACATTCATTCTAGTTCAACTTCGCCTATCTCCGGTACCGTCCGTCACCTCCGATTGTCTAGTTCAACTTCGCCTATCTCCGGTACCGTCCGCCATGTCCGATTATCGGCTTAGGTATATTTACCGCTGCAGACAACACTTGTTTCGCATGTAAATAAACGGATCCTATAGGACATCAAGTGCATGCCTCATCATTACACACAAGGTCCGTCACCGAAGTGAATCAATAGACCGTTTTATACAAATGCTCTTACATTAGGCCTAGGCCTGCTCTCCTTGTGATTGTAAAATAAAGGGCCGAACTATTAACATCAAAATATGTAAAACCGTTCAGGAAATTATTGTCATAAGTTTCTTGTTGGAGATAAAGTTTGTTAAATCTGTTTGTTATAATTAGATTCTCGTATTCCCCCAACCACGCCATGACATTGTTAATAATAAATTATTAATTAGTGGTTTACGGACGAGTCACCGCTCTCTACATGAATGTATGTGGCGTTTGTTTAAAACAAAACAAAACTTTTTTCACAAAATATTTAACGTTGATTAATCGTAAGAAAGCTGGTAAATAAATCCAGAAGCAGAATTTTCGTTTCTGTTTTAATCCGACTTTCGTATAACACCTTTTAACTGCGCATGTGTCAATTCTTCTGACAGAAAGTAAGGTTGTTTACGTTTATTTATTAATAAGTGTATTGATTTGTGAATTTCCAAGTCGTATATTATTTATTGCAACAAACTATGTACATCTTTACAAACATTTCAAAGCTATGTGCAAGCATTTAACCGCTAGAAATTAGTGCAGACCAGCGTGGCTGTAGAGATGAATTATTACCTAGGCGTCGTTGTTGTAATAGTTGTTTGAACCACAGGCCCGTGAAGCAAAATCTAGCTCGCTCATCCCTATCAGTGTCTATAGTATACTAAGAAGGTGAGAAACAGCCTTTTCAAATGACATCCAAATTGAACAAAAAAAAAGGTTTATCGTCATGTAAAGTTACCTGACCTTTTCCTGTGTCCCAATCATGTCCACTGAGGCATAATACTAGTTATGACGTTTGTTGGAGGGTACATACGAAGTTTTTACATAATCAGTTTAATAATATCAGTCGAGCCGTTAGGCGAGACCGATATTAGCAATCTGAACATGTAAATACTTCTTATGTTCCCTCCAACAAATATCAGAACTATATTTTACCTTGAAGAGCCATTACGTTTGCAAATGTAATGAAAAATATCTGTACCATCAGTCTTTTGAACGGGAAACGAACTGATTGACTTTTGCTGTATACTGACCTAATAGGAATGACCTAATTGTGAAGCCTGTACAGCGTCACCTCATTTGCATAAGATGCGCCGCCCATTTCGAAAGTGCACACATTCTTCACGTTGTTCTATGTGACGTCATTTGTAGATTGTCAGATGGGTATTTTCTTTATGTCATTCTATGTGACGTCATTGGCAGCTTGCCAAGTTCGTATTAGGTGCATAAACAAACTTAGTACGAAATCCTATGGGATAGCAATTGACCAATCGGATTACAAAATACTCTGAGGGGTAATAATCCAATCATGTTAATGTGTTGAAGAAGCTTTTATCACTTAAGATATATCATTTTTCCAAACACATAGCCATTCTGTCTAAAATGGCTGTTTTGCAAAACTTCAGCATACGTGATGTTCTAGTTATCGCATGCGGGCAGTATTTGTAATCTATAAAAAGCTACAATGACCTATTTCACTGCTGCATGTTCAACGCACACTGTCTGTTATATTTAGGTCATTGTGGCTCTTCATAGTTCTCATATTCTGGGCTCATTCGCAAACTAGGATGTCACGTGTGCTGGAGTTTTGCCATAATAGCCATTTTAGACAGAATGGCAGATACATTTTAAGCGATAAAAGCTTTTTCAACGGATTAACATGATTGGATTCTGCGTCAGTAGACATGATTGGGACACAGGAATAGATCAGATAAAATTACATGACGTGAAACCTTTATTTTTGTTCAATTTGGCTGTCATTTGAAAAGACAGTTTCTCACCTTCTCGGTATACTATAGACACTGATGGAGATGAGCGAGCTAGATTTTGCTTCACAGGGCTATGTTTGAAATAAAACTAGAAAGAAAAGTCTGTGCTACACCATAACACGGCTGTAAGGCAAGCTCTACGTAGTTTTGCCTTTCAGATAAACATTTGACTTTGAAATATATCCATAGTCTATCATCTTTCTTGCTGGTAGAAGATGACATATTTTTCTGTATTTTTATTTAAAGTGGAATTAATCTTGAAAATGACTTTTTTCTATATGGCTGGCAAAAGAAATAGGAAAAACTCCACACTCTCAGAAACTATTTTTGGAAACTGCTGTGTACGCTTGATACATGCACTCTCAGACTCACTGTATACTTAATTCCACTTCAATAATGACGGGAGCTTCTTGTGCCTTGGTTCTCTCTGACTGGGGAACTATGGCAATTGCCCCCTTGTCATACAACTCCTGCCCTGATCACAGAATGCCTTAAAGCTTGTTGATTTCACAAACTCAGTCCAGCCACGATGCAGACAGAGTTTGAAAATCAGGCTGAAAATACGTCCATATTTTAACATTAAAACGGCGATTGTTTTCGCTCACAGTTAGAATAATCAAGCACGTTAGTCTCAATGTCATTGTGTGTGACGTCGTAATAAAGCTGTCAACATTGGGCATCATTCAACAGCTGTTTGTGCAATATCTTGAACCCACTTGTACTGTGAGCACAATTTGTAACATCTCATACACTGTCAACAGATTTTCAAACATGTGTGACTCTACCAATGCCACTGTACCCGGAATAGGTTCAATCCCCCATGTGAACCTTAGGTATATAAGGGAAGTTTTCCGGTGGCTGCAGAGTT
>JAVFBZ010053978.1:0-10129 GCA_032466195.1 Katharina tunicata
ATAAATTTGTTTTGTTGTTATTGAGTTATTCTGATGATCTGGTACTGGCATATATATATTTTTGTATAAATGTAGAGCAAGAAAATTTTGCTTTCCTCCACCGGGATTACCTTAGGTATACATTCAGTTGATTACCTTAGGTATACATATAGTTGATTACCGTAGGTAGACATACAGTTGATTACCTTAGGTATACATATAGTTGATTACCTTAGGTAGACGTACAGTTGATTACCTTAGGTATACATTCAGTTGATTACCTTAGGTGTACATACAGTTGATAACCTTAGGTATACATATAGTTGATTACCTTAGGTATACATATAGTTGGTGTTCGTTCAATGAGTGCCAGAGTTTGAATAGATCTCTGTTTAATTTAGTTACATGCCTTCTGTTGAAACCTTGCATTGCCAATAATTTTCCGGAGTTCGCGGGGTGGTTTTTACGAGGATTCTTTCCGGTTTTCCATCATACATCGCGTTACACCATATAGGTAAAATACTCTTGAGAACGACGTTAAACACCAGTCAAACAAACAAACAAACAAAGCAATGCCAATGAAAATCCAAGAAGCCAGAAATAGAGTTAAAAAAACTTGCTTTTGAATATGTCTGAGTTTTAATGTGCATCCGAGTTTTTTAAATTGTGAGTGTGGGTTTGAATATCCAGTTGAGTATGATCCTGAGTATGTGTATGGTCCTGAGTATGAGTATGATCCTGAGTATGTGTATGATCCTGAGTATGTGTATGGTCCTGAGTATGTGTATGATCCTGAGTATGTGTATGATCCTGAGTATGTGTATGATCCTAAGTATGTGTATGATCCTGAGTATGTGTATGATCCTGAGTATGTGTATGATCCTGAGTATGAGTATGATCCTGAGGTTGAATATGCGTTTTTGAAGATTTGTATATATGCTAGATTTGGGTGTCCTGTGTGAGTCAAAGAGTGTTTTCCTGGACTCCACTTCTACAAATTAACAGTGGTGATAAGGAAATAATCTTAATTAAACAGCAAAACTAGTCAAATCAAATGTGAATATGTCATTTAATAGAGTTTTGTTTTATATTAACAGATATATCAGTCAAGGAGAACATATCGCTTCAGCTGATCGCAGCCGGAGCAAAGATAAGCCCTGTTGATAACAACAGTTATACTCCGCTACATAATCTAGTCTTCCAATGTGTGGTTCGTGGCAGTGAAAATTATGAAGCTGTTAGAATATTCATCAGATTTGGAGCAAACCTTATTCCAGATATCCAACAACCAAGGTTAGCATGAATAACGATTTATTTAAATTCTCCTTTAGCATGTTTAGTTCAGAGTACTATATTGCTTTAATGGGTCTTTCATTGCAGAGTGGTGTAGAGCTCATGTGTAGGCCTCTGGTCCAAACCCCCCTCCCTCCCTCCCTCCTTCGTCCCTGAGTTAAACACGAGCTTGGACTGCTTGTGTGGGTTGGTCTGCCAGCTAGCTTCCATAGAAAAGTCTTGGGTTTTCTGGCCAGCCAGAGCACTGTAACTGGAGACGGTCCAACATCAAAAAATTAACAATGGTCCATTTCTGATTAGTGCTAATACGGCTGTAGGTGAATTTGTTGTCAACTTGCAGTGTCCTTTTGTCAAGGGTCCTAGCTAGGATGAAACTACAGACTATAGCATGCCAGTCAATGGACTTTTGTCTGTTTTTGTTATGACACCCAACTTGTTTGTTACCTGTATTGCCACATATCGACCTGTGCTTATTTCTGTCATTTTCTGGTTTCACTAACATCAAACTAAATGTGCAAATGTACGTACCCGTCAAATTCACTAGGTTTGATCCCCCCTTAGGTATATGTCGAAAGTTTTCCGATGTGCGGAGTTTGTGGGGTGTGTGTTTTTTTTTTAAGAGGTTTCTTCTTGGTTTAACACCATACATCGGCAAAGCAAAGTCGTCATATACATGTAGATAAAATACTTTTGAGTACAACGACGTTAAAAACCAATTAAATACATAAATCATTTTTTAAAATGAGCAGGTGGTTGATCGGAAGCGTCCTGTGAAACTGGCGCTCGCTTGAAAGCGGTCTTATGAGTGAAATGACATGATATCATGAGTTTGTAGAAATATTGAAATATTAGTTGAAAGGCTTTCCAAAGACAAGTCTAACAAAATGATCAATGCTCACTATAAAAGGCAACACCTTGGGTAAAGAAAGAACAAAGGGTTTAAGAAGAAGAAAATATTTTCGATCTTTATGTAAACAAAATTGGATTTCATTCTTGTCTTGTGAACTGACTGTTCTTATTGTGCTGTCTTTTGTCTTGTAATTAATAGCCACATGTATGACTGCCATGCCAACTATTAATTATTTGTAATTAATATACTAATTAATTTGACTCTATATTATTATTTACAGGGGACAAGTGGATATATTTGCTCCTGACTTTACTTTGCAAAGGTAAGCTGATTAATATAGTTATCATTTAGGAAAATACGAATTGTTCCATTTCAATAAATGGCCAAGTGGGAAGCATTATTTTTTAAATTATTATTTGCCAGGTGTTTCTTGTTGAACTCAAGGGTATTTCACTTAAATGATGAGTCTTGATGATTGTTAATTGCCCGTGTTTGGTGGAAAACAGAAGTGACACAACCTCCCCCGTGTTCTCACCAGGCACGGACAAATTCCCTCATACCTGTAAGAATATTATTTTACAAAGAACGCAACATTCACATTTGTACAGTTGTGCTAGTGTGACAGTTTACTAAGTGCAAATTAAAATATTTTGTTTCTGTTTTAGTTTCGCCAATTACCGTAATTCCCCTCTGTGTTCGCTCACATGGAATGGTTTTTACAAGACTGCTCGCTTCTTGGTACTGGCTGGTTGGGACTTGCAGCGAGAAAACTGGTTAGATCTACCTGGGAAAAGCCCCGAACATGATGAATTCTTGGCTTGGTTAAGAGAATTCGCCTCTAATCCGTCTCTGCTGAGTATCCTCTGTAGAAATCGTATACGACAGATTTTATCAAATGTAACAGATGGTCGAGAAGTCCTGACGAGTATTCAAACACTCCCTCTTCCAAGTAAAATTAAGTCTTTTCTGACTTTAGAATATATTTAAGGCTGTTATTGGTACAGGTAGAACCGTCCAGGAGCCGGCTGCTCAAATCAGTATTGCCCGCTAATAAAAGATTAAATCACGTATAGAGCAGTGTACGAGATAGGTTTTTAACATAGCAAGACGTCATCAGAAAATTAAACAGCGCATGCGTAAGTTCGAAAAAGTTTCGCTATGTGCGAATAAATTTGCCTAGTGGAAAACCGGCTTTAGACTGAAAAAACGACCAAGGCGTGGGATTTTAAAATGACAGACTATAGTGATATAAACGGTATTGTAAAGGCTCCTGTTGAATTACCTCTATAAATGTACAGAAAAATACTCTTCATATTTTCTGACATACGCATTTCTTGATGTTGTGCCCTTGAATACATTTTTCCTCCAAATGTCGATTGTTGTGTTTGAAAGGCTTAATTGGTTATTAAGAAACGCAAGTTCTAGCTTCCTTTTCATGTTAATTTGCTTGATAATATTGAAATACAAATAGTTATTTTGTATATTTGGATACAGATAGTTCTTTTCTATATATTAATATTAATTTATTAATTTTAATTTAACAACGTTTACGATGGTATATTTGTGAAAATGTACATTCCAGGTTTTTGTGATTTGATTGACTTACATACTTTATATACATTGTTTTTTTGTTATTTTCTTATTTAATACTGTGAATGTCCTGTCGTTCTGATCTTGACTTGCATTTATGTTTTTTGTCCATTTTCTTCAATTCTTTTTGTATTTTTTCTTTTTGAATGGACAAATTCAAGGCTACCGAGGTAGATTTTCAAATTTGGCCGTCATCTTGCTTCTCTCGTTCAAAAAGAAAATTAGCTTTAAAATGTTACCAAAGCGCAAGGTGGGCATTTTTAAAAGATAAAATATCTCAGAGAGTTCTATTTAGCGCTGGAAGATATTTGAAAATCACTTATTTGGACAAGGAAAACCCGGTTAGCGCAAAAACTTAAATTTACACATCTTTATTCAGTACTGTTCTGTATCCGTTATATTTATATATGCATAAATACGTAGACAATTACTGCTACAGACCTCTGTATCTATTTAAGAGGTAATTTATATTATCTATTTTTTGTATAAAAAAATTAAATCGATATACAAAAACTGGAGAGTTGCATTCAATTATTGTTTTTGGTGGACGTCCGAATATGTTAGCCTATATACCGCGTCAGCTGGGCAATTTACGTTAATAACGTCTAAACACAAAACTATGCTAACTTCATAAACCATTTTGATTTATGTATAATTTTGATTTCAGATTTGTTTTATCTCGTTCTGTGAGAATGTGTTTATAGGCTTTTCTCTTCATTAATCCTCAACTTCATTTTAATTTTTTTTTTTTAACCAACAAGAGTTAGCCTAAATGTGGTTGCCGTGAAGGGCTTACTGAATTTTGCATGATGGTTCGGGTAGAACGGGCATAGGCCTAATGAACATTGCTAGAAGACATATTATTACCATTCTATGACGACTCCGACAGATTTCAGTAGACAATGATAGATTGTTTAAGGGTCAATTTGGAAAAATAATTGGGTTAAAATGATCACAATTTCTTTCACCACATTTATGGTGATACTTTGATTAACAAAGAAATATGGTAAAAAAAATACTTACTCCCTTCTGCCAGGAATCAGTCGCTAATCTTCTGGTTCATGAAACTGGAATGGCCAGTTGGATATAGAGCTCATATCGACTGTGTCATTAAAGAATTCAGCATTCTTTAAATATTGTATTTGACTGGCTTTACGTACCAATAACGTACACACCATACTTAACAACAGCGATAAGTATGCATTACGTATAGCCCATATTGGTATGTGTCGTGTAAAAACGTATCAACGACGTCTTTGGTTAGTTGTACATCGAGTAGCTGGCAGTGTATGATTATTATGTGCCGTGTAAAAACGTATCACCGACGTCTCTCTAGTAAGTAGTACGTATAAATACGTATGATTAACAGATAATGGTATGTACCACAACATGTGTAAGTGTATTACGCATAAGTTCTTTATATCATGTAGTGTATCACTGTCTTTAATAAATAGTAGGCCTACGTAGAAATACGCATGATTAACGCACAGTTGGCCAGCCATTTAAAACATATTTTTGTATAATTAGAATTTCAAAAAAAAGCAGAATTACATTTCATTATTATTTTTTGTTGTCGCCCGAAAACGCTAACCAGTTGGACCACTATATTAATCACTATTGCTATAATCATTACTAATTAGGTATCATTTTGATGTCAGATTTATTTTATATCTTCTTGTGTGGGAATGTCTTCATAGGCTTTTCTCTTCATTACTCCTTAATTAACTTCCATAAACAAAATATTTGAACCAACACAAGTTATATGCGATTGTCGTGAACGGCTGTCTGATTTTTGCATAATGCTTAATTCATTCGTGCACATTGCGTATATAGAAGCCATATTATTACGATTTTACGACAATACTTGTTTATACTTCTGGGTCATTATGGGAAAGTAATTGGGTTAGATTAATCACAATCTCTTTTATCAGATTTATTGTGCTAATTGATTAACAGGGAACTATATATGGTACAGAAGTATTTACTCACCTCTTTCCGTAATCAGTCTCTATATACTCTTCTGGTACGTGACACTGGAATGGTCAGTTGGATAGAGCTCCTATCGACCGTGTCGTGAAAGATCTCAGCTTCAGTTCCTTTAAATAGTTTGACTGGTTACGTACCAATAACGTACAGAACGTATAGGCCTACTTACAAACAGCGATGTGTGTGCAGTATGTGTAGCCCATATTGTTGTTATGTGTCATGTAAAAACGTATCACTGACGTCTCTATAGTAAGTATAGTACGTCTAACTACGTATGATTAGCGAACATTCAATAATTGCATACAGGACTACCACAGTGTGTTAGCTTATGAGATTTAAGTTGGTATTGTCATGTAGCTATGTACCACTGACGTTCTGAGAGATATACAGTACGTCGAAATACGTACGTTTAACATACATATGGCCTATTGTTGGTGGGCCAGCCAGTTAAATATATATAATATATAGCTTTATTTCAGACACAAGTATAAATATTTACAGGGTCCATATTGAGAAATGAATTTACATCGATTTCATTAACAGAAAGTATATAAAAAAATATTAATATAGTATTTAGCCCATCTATATGAACAAGAGATGATAGATAAAACATAAGTTTATCTCTGTTGTTGATTTTGAAGGCATTTAAACGTAGACTCCTACGTCTGGTGACCTGCTTATGCGGCAAAATAAACCATTAACTTTGATGTTGTAGACGCTAGACCTGAATACATGATATGAATTCACAACTGGACCACCATATCACATCTTTGAGACATAACATTATTTTATCACTCCGACTTTAAAGTCACACCGGAAAATCTATCAAACCGACTTCTTAGGAATTCTGAACAGTTGTTGGCCGTGTTTATTATGTGGCCATAAACGTGCATTTGTCAACCTCAATATCAACCTTTGTCTACTGTTTTCATACTCATCGTCAAGTCATTTTAATTAATGTGATTGGACATTTACGGTATTGATGTTACAAAAACCTAAGATGGATTTTTGACATCTGGGTATATTGGTAAGCGACGTTTCGGCCTAGATGCTAAGAACGTTTTCAAGCAATTAAACGTCACTTATCAATAAACCCATGCAGAAGTTGAAAATCCACCTTAGTGATTTTTTTCTTATGAGCCCAGCTTCTAAATGCCGCTTAAACAAGGTACTGGTATTGTCTAAAAAGTTATGCCCCTTCCCTCTACCTGGCACAGGTTCGAAGTGCCCTGTCGACCATAGAGTTATATAAGGGGAGTATCCGGTGGCTGCAGAGATCGCGGATAGATTTTACGAGGTGTCTTCTCGCTTTTCCACAATGCACCTGCAATCCAAAGTAAGTGAAATACCCTTGAGTATGACTCCAATGAAATAAATAAATACTACGCAGCTAGATCGAACTACTTTCCCCAACCTGATAAATATAGGCGTGCATGGAGATCTTTTTTACATAAAGCAAGGAGTTACCAATATATTTCCGTATTACATCAATACGGGTCATAATGACCTCAATTAACAGTATACCAGCAGAAAACATGCTACAGTATAATTCATCGATTGAGGTCATAGCTGGGTTACAGTTTATTTACCCGTAATAATCATATCACTGTTACGTTGGTTATGCAGTTCATCTAATGACATATGGCATTATAGAACTCGTGAGTTCAGTTGAAAATGGTACTATAGCAGGTGTTACACGGACCGATTACGTATACTTTATCTGTAGGGTTCTGGTCGACCAGGCCGAGGATGCGACACTACATTTCCTGCCAAACGTCTGTGTTGCTGGGATTTTTTTATATACTTTAGAAACCGAGGCGCCATATACGTTTGAAATAAAACAAAACTTCACAATGGCTAGTAAAAACGTCGTGACCAAACTCAACTTTACCAAACGATTGAACGCATTTTGGTTGGTTAATGCTGAGAACTATGCCCTAGGAAAAGTGAATACGATTGTTGTAAACGTCGGCAGCTCACCAGTGGTATTGAACACACCTCCGCCGACCAAACGTTTGCAGCCTAGAACGTCTACTATCCTAAAAGGTAGGTACACTCGCACTGCACATATGCATCCGCGACGACTGTAATGTCTGTAAATACTGTGCCAGCTACCCAAAGGTTCGAATACTGGTGGGGGCATGTATTTCTAATTTTCTATCGTGAATATAAATATACAGCATATATATTAAATGGGTTTAGAGATGTTTAGCAAAAGACACAGGACTTTTTTTTTACACCGGTAATTGGGGTATATTTTTCTTTATAGCATGACAGAAAATGAGGTAAAATAGGGGTTAATAAACAGAATTGAAAATCACTTAATTGGACAAGTTAAAACCAATAAGTGCCAAAACTAAAAATTACACGTTTTTGTTCAGTACTGTTCTGTATCGTTATATATGGTTTACTTAATAGACTAATAACGATACAGATCTCTGCATCTAGGCACAGTTCTGTAGGTAGAAGAAATCATGCCATAATTCGAATTCAGCATAAGGAAGGCCGCCATTTTTCCTCATATGCCTCAACTAAAGCTTTTGATCTCGCCGGGTTCATGACCGTATATGGAATAAGTTAAGATTTTGAACAACGGAAGGGGGCGGGGCAAATTAACGTTTGACTTGGAGTATAGCGTCTGTATATCTAAGGGTGGCTCAGTTATGACAGCTGATTGGCACATCCACATAATAATGTTCTGCCAGACAATTCAGTTTTTAGTTTTTTAGTTATTATAAAGCTTTCCTTCAACCTACAAATTTGACGTAGAATTATTGGGGAGTCTCTAACTTGTACTTCTTAAGAAAAATATCAATTTCTCAAGAGATTATCTGATAACACAAAATTTATAACATTTGAGTGCATATGCTACTTTAACTTATTGCCATCATGAAGTGAATACCCACGTGGTTTCTTTCACTCATTCAGATGGTTTGTCTGAATATTGATTGGATAACCTCGGTTAAGGCAGGCCAACCAACCAAAACAGACGGATGTCGTGTCGTTTATAATGAAAGTAGGTCTACCGGTAGGCTATATAAAAGATAACGTCTCTTTTGTTTGCAGGTGTGACGATAGCTAGTGGAGATTCCATCGTCTGTCTGGAAATCCCGGACAATTTGGACAACCTCGGCGGCGTCACATTGGACACTGATTGGCAACAGTTAAGCAAAATAGCCGAGTTATATCCGGCTGACGTTCCGTTGTTCAAGTCTGCTCAAATCAATTTAGGTAGCGTCCGATTTGATCCGTTCTTGGCGTGCAGTCAAACGCAGCAACAAAGTGATTCCAAAATGGCAGAATTCGTTGTCAAGGTGAAT
Source organism: Katharina tunicata (assembly GCA_032466195.1). Lineage (NCBI taxonomy): Eukaryota > Metazoa > Mollusca > Polyplacophora > Chitonida > Mopaliidae > Katharina > Katharina tunicata. The sequence continues at coordinate 9,019 of JAVFBZ010053978.1, forward strand.
CTATGGTTTTGTCCCGCTAAGACGAATTGCTCGATTCATAGCGTCCACGCAACTCCGGAAATCCTCAAAATCCACACGCAAATATACGGAACCGGCCGAATGCAGAAGTTTCGTGAGAAAGATTTCGCGACGTTGTATGAAGATGTGATAATGGGACCAGGAATGACGCATTTACCATTCGCTGGCGTCAAGGATGGCGGTAGTTTGTTTTACGGCTGGCATCAGTATTACGGGGACACAGATTGTATATGGATGGCAATAGAATACCATCCTGTACGGAGCTAAATTGTATGGGCATTCACGTGAAGGGACTAAATACTGGCTGGGTCGTATGCTCCCATATGTCTTTACCGGGCCTATAGTAATATATTTGTACAAATGTAGAGGAAGAAAATTTGGCCTATATATAGTTTCTTTTGGCGCAAGAATTAAGTTATCTCATTCTTTGTTCAAAATTGGGTCTTTTTTTTCTGTCCAAAATCAAGCGACACCTGAAGACAAACTATAATTGTGCGCTGCACACGAAGCCAACAGCTCAGTCAGATAATTCGACGTACCAATTAGTAGAAACGCTATATAGCGTATAGCAAACAGCCCGACTAGGTTTTATTCCCACCATGTATATTTAAATCGTTCTTTCTCTTGATATTTAAACATAAATGTTATTATTATATGACATTCTTTCTTTGTATACTGTTAAACTATTTATTATCGTATTATTGCTCATATGATGGTGAATAAACAATTCAATTCAATTCAGTTACTGTATGTGATTCTCCAAGCGGAGGTACATTATTTGATTCGACCAAAATCTCACCGTGAACGCTACAAACGTGCTGCTCAAGGAAATGTTTATTTGATCGATCGGCCGTCTTTATATAAGGGTCATATCACCTTGTCAGCCTTAGGTTTGCAAGGCAAGTTTTGTGGTAGTTGAAGAGATTGCTGGCTTTTTTTAACTATGTTTCTTCACCTGTTTTTACCACATACCGGCAACGTAAATTAAAATTGTCATAAATAATAAATGAAATACAGCGCGATGTCAAACACCAATCAAATCATTCAATGTTACAACTGACTTTATAGCGCGATGTCAAACACCAATCAAATC
>JAVFBZ010053989.1:0-10128 GCA_032466195.1 Katharina tunicata
ATTTGATGTTGGAATTATTGGAAAGCCTCTAACTTGTACTTCTTGAGAAAAATATATATTTTTCATGAGATTCTGTGGTAGTGCCAAATTCAGAACTTTTGAGTGCGCATGTTACTTTAAGTAACCCATCTGTATATATCTAAAGAGAAAATGGTGTTTTATGGATTTGTTTTTGTGTTTTTTTCTTTTTGACCGACTTACCCCATGTAATTTTGTTTTAATTATTTGGGTTGTGAAATAAATTTCTTTCTCATTTTTTTCTTTAAAGGTCGATCATTACAGAGGATATGTAATAATCTAATATCCGTTGAGAAATTTCCCCTTTTTTGTTGGTGTCGTACAACTTGTAAACAATTTGCATTCATATAAATAATGTCATGCTGGCAGGTATTTTTTATAACCGATGGTTATTTACATTGGACGTTCTTAAATAATGGGATGTTTTTATGCAGGTGAAACAAAGTGTTTGTAGTGTAAGTACCTTCAACGTTAGGGTTGTTTTCTAACTTTTTGGTTAACCGGTCATAGAATTCGGTAACCCACATTCCAGTAGAATTTTGTGATTCATGTGATTTGCAGGCTACATGTACACGCTTACATTTCATAACATGTTCATACCACAGCTTTGTTTTCATGCAGGTTTATTGATATTTATCGAATTTAGGGGGATTTCAAAGTTAACCTTAACGGTCAAAATATTATAGATTTCACGGCCATTGGCCTGAAACCTCAGTGACGAGAGAACTCAGAAAATAATTTGAAATCATCATGAAAATAATTAATCCAATTCGATATCTCACTTGATTTGTTGTTATTAGTTTTGTATAATTCCAAAACCACAATATTGTTTATTTACTCCATGATCATTGTTAGTTTAATTTAGATGTAATGATATTTAATCGATACCAGAAACTAGTGCCAGAGCATATTAAGTTTTTGTCCATTTTAGAGATGTTCCTGTGCATAGTGTTAGCCAGAGGGGTGTCTTCGTGTCTTTAAGACACCCAAAATCCATTTGAGGCACCCTACTTCAATCAAATTTATCATGGGAAAGATAGGGAAAATATCAAATGAGACACCCTGTTTCTGTGAAAATAGTGATTTGAGACACCTTCTTTTTGATTTCTGGCTAATACTATGTTGCTGTGGGTAACGGTTGTCCATAGAAAAACGTGTGATTTTTGATCTGCAGTAGTTTGTCTTTGTCGCAGGGACACACAAAAATAAGGCTGGTAAATGTTAGATTTCATAAAAAGACAGATGTAATTATCATAAATTTGTTTTCTAGTGAGTTTTGGAAGATTATTGTCTAAAGTAATACCTACAATTAGCAACATCCAAGGGGTAAAGAACCTTCCTAAAAGACAGCAGACTACTTGTACATTGTGCGGGTGGTTGAAGGGTAGCTTCTTGTGCCCAGTTATTCTCTTTGAACTAAGGGGTATCAGCAAATTTGTTGTCGTCCCGCAGAGCCTTTGTCTGTATCCATTGTTGTTGAGGGTGGTTTCCTTCACCTATAGGGTTGGCAAACCAGCATATCATATAAGTCGAATATGTGTTTCTATCAATAAATTACATGTAGTAAATTAAAAGCTAACCTTTTTTGTACCAGAATCACCCTAAATATTATAGCATCCGATATTTTGGGGGATTGCTTTTCCGTGTGTTTTAAGAGAGCCTATTCTTATGTTTGTGTTGGACAGGCGTCAGAATAAAGTCACTGAGTTCTAATCGGGCAGCTTGTACCTCACCATACAATATACATGTAAGCTTATATATGTACCAATATTCTTATAGTTATAGTTCAGCATTTTGACAGTGTTGATTTAGCCAGTATGTTGGAATCTCGCTGATGGCTTATGAGTAAATTTGCCATAAGTTAAACTTTATACAGCCAGCAAATAAACAAATTAATTCCACATAATTTGCTGTTGTTATCTAGGTTTAAAATTAAAGCTTAAATTTGTATAAACAGCCCTTAAAAAATTTGTAATTCAAACCGCTATACACTTATTGGTCTTTATCAGGCTTATTATTAAGGGACAAACATACAGGTACTTGCATTAGACCCTTTATGCAAACTACAAAAGTCGATTTTAGTACTGTTGAACCCTTCTATTATTATTTGTAAACAGAATCCCAACAACTCTCTGTTGAAGCTAGCCTTATACATGTAGCTACATGTACATGTAAGGTGTTAGTTTGTTTTCTCATCCCGTTAGTATATCTGTAAATATATTGTACAAACGTATTTTAACTTAAATTACTGGGACGCCTGCAAAATGTTTACTTATTATACTTACTTTTCAGATTATAGTATTAAGCTGTGTTGTGGTGGACTAAATTAACTTAAAAGGGATTAACACTCATGTATTAATCTGCACTCACTCTGGTGTATCTTCACTATAAATAACAGTCTAAAGCTAGGGTGTTAAGTCATCTTCACAGTTTTGCTAATATCTCGAGTCTGAGCTTATAAAGTAGTTTATGCACAAATTGTTATTTTAAAAAAATCTTTTATTATTCTTTCTTTGTCAAGCAGATTAGCTAATGTGTACATTATACATCATGGAAATCATTCTCTAATATTACTTTGTGAAGTACATTAGCTAATGTAGACGGCATACAACATGATGAATATATAATATATACATGTTTCTGCCTGTGAGAACATGTGATTATTAATTTAGTCTGTGTAGGCTTGTCTGGACCAGTTTTCTGTAAGTTGCATATTCTACATGTAAGCTTAAATTGGGAAATTTTGCATTTCGTGAAACGAAAAGAAAAAAATCTTTAAGGAGTGTTGGTAGAATGAGTGTTCGTGTATCAGTAGACAATTGTATTATAGAATGTAAAAGTAGCTTGTGCTTCTCTGACCTGGGCTATTGTTCACTCACTTCTGGTATGCCTGTTACTTACTTTACTTATATATATATATATACACACTCTGACCACTCACATGTGTTATTTGCCATGTAGACTGTCAGAGAGTAAAGGCCTCTCTCCTTCAAGACTTGGCCAGAGTTTTTCCAGCTACAATGTAGACAGACCCTATTGCCTCTCTATGAAGCTGATGCATTGTTAAATTCTCTGCCTTTAAAGAGAATGGACCACAGTTTCCTCTACCTTTATGTATATCCACACTGTGTCCACAATGTTTTAAGGGTATTTTCAAATTCCAGATTATGAAAGGAACTTGGACAGGACTTTTCAGTTAATTCTTTTGTAAGATCCATGTTCTGGTGCTGTAGCAATATTGTGTTTTTGTAGAATGTGAAAGTGGAACTGCTTTGGGGTCTATTTTGGATGTATATCCGCTTGACTGCTGGCTGATCAACTGATCAAGCCTATATCGACATATCTACACGACCAGATCTGTGCCACTAGTTTCCTCACGGCTGATCAATGGAAAAGATGCGGGAAGATACGGCAGCGTGAAATTAGCCAGCATGATAGGCAGCGAGATTCACTTCCGATAAACATCCTTTAGTTCAGTGGTAGCGTTACCTCTTTTATACCAGCTTCATTTAACAGCAGCTCTCATTTTTACAGGGCTTCATAGCGGAATATGGAAAGACTGGAAAAGTTCCAGATAATCTTTAACAAGCCGACGGCCACCTACTTTGCCGGCGAAACAGTCTATGGATATGGCTGGGTTGTGCTACGGGAACCGATATTCGTTCAAAGTAAGTTTTCTATTTGTACCTTCAGTTTTTTTTCTAAATGTTGCATTGCATTCATTATTTTCACAGATGACTTGGTTTTTACATACCTCTCATATTCCTTGTTTTATTCTGAGGCTTATTTTCTAAAATAATGTAGGGAGAAAATTTTGAACCGACCTGTACATGTACAGTATGTGAAGATTTATATGTTTGAATGGATTCAAAACATTTATCCCAAATCAGTAGAGCATTTTCATTCAAAATCAAGAATTTTACAAAGAAAAGAAGTTGTACATGTTTTTACATTTACTTTAACTGTGACATTTTTCTAAATTATTTGCCATTGTTGCACTCAGATATATGTTGATGACGATTTAGGCTTGATATCAAATGGCTGATATTCACAATATATATTGCCTTATATAATTGTTAAAATATCTGTCTTTGTAATGCAGACTGTCCAAGTAGATTATTTGCAACTTCTGAAACTAAGGTTTTTTCGTAAATAATATTTAAAAAGTAAACAGAAGTTGTTTTATTGCTGATTCATGTACCATTTCAAACATACTGTTAATAAAACTTTTAATGTAAACATATTTTTGGTGTGAAGGACTTTTTCTGCATCTAATGTTAAATTTTAATCAAATTGAGCAACTCCAGAAATCTTTATTTTGTAAACTGCACCAAAAAAATGAAATAATTCAGTTCAGGCTGATTTATATGAATTTTCCTCTCTTTTCTGTTTTTTGTTGTTTCCATATCTGAAAAAATTCATTACCACATCTTTATGTGGGTTTTATTTCAGATGCATAGTCGAAAGATTAAGGTATTGGCCAATTATATGCGACACAAGCTAAACATAGCATTGAAGATATAAATAATAATTTGTTCCTTCAATTTCTAGTTTTGTTACAATTTCTCATGAAGCTATTAATAAAAAGCTATGAAATCTAAACTTTCCAGGTAACTAACCAGTTTTCACGCTCAGATTTTCTCTGTCGCAATAAGTTTATGAAGAAAAAAACAAGTTATATATCAGGGCCTGATCCAGGCAGATTTTGATCTTGTTTAGATGTTTTCTGTGATATCTGATAATATATTAAACATAATCAATCAAATAAAAACATAATAGAATAATACAATATAATTGTAGGTATGTCATATGTTAAATTGTAACCCCTAATCTCTCCCCTCCGACACAAGTGACCACCGGCCGAAACTTTGCTTTAGATTATTGGTCACATGATGGGTTCTTGGGGATCAGGCCATCAATATGGCTTAGGGAAGATTTTTGACCATGATTTGATCTGGGATTTAAACCAGAATTTACCTTATATTGGGCCAAATAAGTTAAAAACATTGTTGGGACTCGACCATAAGTATATAATATGTCACCAAAACATTGGATTAAGTTAAAATTGGTATTGATTTATATATTGTGGTTTAGCTGTGGAAGTTCACACCTCCGTAATAGGATTCAATTCATATGACTTATAATGTGTTAGGTAAATTCCCTTAATAATTGTAAGGCAAATATTCAAAAGTCTGCCTTAAAGGTAAGTTTGCAACCTAGGTATTTTGGGCTTTAAATTTTACCTACAGACCTTTAAGTTGAAATTGAATTGTAACAGTTTCTATTAAAATACTTTTTAGATTAATTTTCTGTTAAATTTAATATTTTTAAGGGGAAAAGTAAAATTTCAGGTAAACCTGATTTTCTGATTTACCTACCGTCTGTGACGCTTCCACTAATCTAATCAATATTACCTTTTGTGTGGAGAAAATGTCAGGAATTTTGACACACAAACAGATTAAAACCCTTCCTAGACAGTAATGCTACATGTATAACAGTACCCTTGCACTGGAATTTTAAAATTTTGTGTACGGTTCTTTAAAATTATAATATTAATTAGAGCTGTTATTATTTAAAGCTGTTTTAAAATTGAAATTGATTCATGTAAGCGCTAATCTCATATTTCTCTAGGTGAAGGAATGTTAGAAGGAAAGAAAGAAAAGAGAATATGGGAATATTTTGGTAGAGAAAATAATGATAATTCAGAAAACGAAAAAAAAATACAGTTAGCTTGTGTAGGATTTTTTTAACTGCAGGAAAAAGTCATGTTGGGTGATTTTGCTCAACCAGTTATAATGGTATTGTTGTCATGAGTGATATGTTGTCATTAAGACAATGTTACATAAACATTTAACAAATAAATCTTTCCAATAAAGTTTTCTATGCAAACATTTAAAAATATTTTGTAAGGTTTGTTTCCCTTTTTTTTTGTTTTTTGTAAATTGGATTCCATATGGGTGTGATAAAAATGTCTCGCTTGTAGTTTAAAGACCGAAACCAGATGTAGCCAAACAAGTGACAATATGGTATACATTAGTAGTTGACATGTACATAATACTTTCAATTCATGTACTAGTTGACATGTTAATTTTGTATATTGTTAGGCATCTTAAATTATTTCAATATGCCAGATTTTGTATTTGGCTTCTATTTCTTTTCCAAGACTTTAAATACAATATATTTAACCTTTGATACTTGTTTGAGAATCTTTTCGTAACACTGAACGGGTGGTTGACTGAAGCTCCCTGTGGCCTGCTTGTCTCTGGGCTAACGGGCATCAGGAAGATGATATGTTGTGGGGTCCTGTTCTATTCTTCCTGTTTATGTATCGTGGTGTCTTGCATGTTCCAGTGTCGTTTTGGGTGGTTTCCTTCATCCATTGGGCTAGCATTCAGTCACATGAGTGAAATAACCTTATGTATGGTGTAAGACCACAATCAAACAAACCTTATCATACGACTGAAATAAACTTAAGTATGGGCTTATGGCCTAAAACAAGCAAATCATTTAATAGACTCACCAACTTTCCATGCATTCTACAAAGCACCATTTCTGTGCCAGATCCCATAATACATGTACATGTAGAATGTTGTTATGTTAACGATTTCCAGATATCCGTGGCCCTCTCACTAAGGGCAGTATGTTTCCAGATTATATTCATGTTGTCATACTTAGCATTGATGAACATTATCTTTCTAATATCAAAAACACTATTAAAGTGACTACACATTTTATGGTTGTGTTGAGAGTCGCCGTCTACTGTTGGAATACAGCGCTGTCATATAAGTGAAATATCCTTGAACAGGGCGTTAAACACCTATCCCTATAAAGTTAGTCACTGCTATTCTGATCGTGTACACATTAGTTTAACAGCTTAAAGATGCAGTCATTATTTTACAAGACGTTATACTTGTTAATCACCCAAAAACAGTAAATAGCATTTTTCAATAATATTTGTTAGTAACATGGTGAGCCGGGTAAACAGGCTTTTTTACTGTCTTGGAGCTCGTAGGCCCGGGGCCACTCTTAAAGTGGTGTACACGCTTCAAGGCGATCTTCCCTGCAAAAAAATGATTTCAATCAGAGTTACCTCCCGTGACTGCTGTCGCTAACATGACATCGCTGTCAGATTGCAGTTTGCAGTTACATCAAAAACGGGCAATGCCGATGCATTTAAAGGGACTGTCAAACACAGTGTTTCTGATATTTTGAAAGCATTTAAATATAGCGCTTGCTTTCCTGACTCATGTCTTTCGGAAATTGGTTAAAGGGCAATAAATAAATTTGACCTTATTGAAGTAATAATAGTTTCACTTTCATTTTAGTTAATGTTTCTGTACAAAATCTATTAAATAGAAGAATTATTGACTGCTAGGCTCTCTGCCGGGATTCAGGTGATGTACATCATGTACCAGGTAACATTAAACACTGTCATTCACTTTTAATTTTGGATTGTCATTTGGAAGCTGGAAGTTGGAACAAAATGTGAAATCCTCAAGTTCAAATTAGTCACACTGACAAGAACAAATTATACAAGTACTGCACAGATATAATTATTGTGGAAGTTGAGTGATTGATTGATTGGTTGACAAAATCAGTTATTCATGTGACCAAAGGTTCAATTCAATTTAATAATCATATTTGTTTTAGAATATAGTTGATTATCCCATGATTTGAATAGAATCAATGTATAAATTGTAACTGATATTCACAATATTTGCAGGAATCCCCCAAATGTTGTCAATAACAATGTGATTCATCCCAAGATTGAAATAGAGCTGATAGACAGCTTGAGGATTGGTTTTGTGTTCATGTGAACATAGAGAACATAAATTAAGTCACAAACATAGGGAATACAATCTTGCAAGAGTCTATTGACATTTCCCATAAATATTGGGAAAAGTCTAAGAGGAATCGATTTTGCAAAAGTTTTAAGATAGATTCTAAGAGCAGATTCAATTTCACAAGAGTTTTTGATCCCATCAACAGAGAGATTGGGTTTAAAACTCACAATGGAATATGTCGACAACAAAAAATCGTTTCTACAAAACTCCTACTAGAAGACAGAAGGACTAGATTTGGGCAATAGATAGTTCCACAGGGAATTTGAAGAATAAGATTTTTTTTTTTTCAATTTCCCAAGAATTGATTTGAAGTGGCAGCTTGAGTGTTGTCTATGTTATTTTCCTTAAGTTGTCTTTGGTGTAAGTTACATCACAGAAAGTTTATGGACCCATTTCTAGATAGTTATATATGATCAGTTTGACATCAAACATGTAAAATTATGCATTTTTGATGACATTAATGATGATTATTTATGTTGAAACTACTGGGTATGTTATTTAGACAAATAAAAATGTTCTTTAACTTTTTACCTTTAAAAAATTAAAAGATTTTATATCAAACTTTTTAAGATATTTTTATTTAAATATTTAGGCTTTCCTTTTGTGAATATAATTTTTAATTTATTTATTAAAGTATTTATTCTTTTGTTTTTATGCGTCTTCAACTTTTTAAAACAGAAAGAATTGGTTGCCTTTTAGAATCAATTGTCCGAAAACACTCCTATTATTGAATTTTTCCTTGATATCGTTCTGTTTGAGCTCTGTCTGTCAGACTTCTGGTTCAAGTCAGAGTTAGATTGAGAATTTCCCTTGGCTTCTTAATCTTAACCATTTCTAAAGTGTCTTGAAATGTTTGTTTCTATTTGGCCCATTTTCCTCTCTTTGGGATTGCTTGCATTGCTTCCTCTGGCTAAGAGGAATTTCCACAGATTAAGGAGTCTGTGATTGCGCTTCTGGAACGGGTCCATGCTCTTTAAATGGGTTACTGGAAATCTCAAGTGTATTGACGAAGTGATGACAAATAAAGGTTATCTCCGATCAAGCAGAAAAGATCATTCCTTGAAAGGAAATGCTTTACTATTTTCCATTATTTTTGATCTAACAGTTTTTTCTATTTTGATAAAAAAATTTTTTTTATATAACTGAATTTTGATACTCTCAAGTGCTTAAGTACGCAGTAAAACCCCAATGAATCAATCAATCGCTCTCAAGTGCTTTTTTCTCAATTTTGTTTGTTCGTTCATTTTACAAATAAAAAATTGGCTATTGATATTTATCCAGTGGGTTAGCCAGTCATCATAAACTTACAGCCATGATCAACAACCTTTGTTAACTATCCCTTCTGTTTGATCTTATTTTATTTCATAGTAATAAACACTGATTAATTGATTTAATCTGATTTCCTCCTAAATTCAGTGATTAATTGTGTTGGATACAGTTGTTGGTACACCATATAGAAATTCTCATTGCATGATATATCTACATTTAGACTTTGTAGTTCAGACCAGCTGTAAAGGCAGAACTTGCATCTCTAAGGTCAGCTGGTCAGAATTTGGCCATATTTGACCAGCTGAGGCCAGTACCCCCCTGTGGTGGTTTAGGAGGCTGTTTTAAAGGGTGTTAGTCCCTGTGTTAAGCTGTGATATCCACCAGATGTGGACGTTTATAAATTACCTAATAATTAAAATTGAAAAGTAAAGTTGACATTTTATCCATTTGTATTATTTAAAAAAATCTGCCGGTAGTTTTACGTGACTGATTAGTACAGTATTAAAGTTGTATAATATTGGAAGACCAGCTGTGTAAAATGACAGCTATATGGGATATATTGTGTAAAAAGAAAACAGCATTTTTATTAGGATATATTATTCAGCTAACTCACAGAGATATCACTGCCCCCAAACTACCTCAATACATGTAAGAGGAAATCAGAGTCTATGTTTGTTATAGAAATGCTTCTCTCTCTCTTTCCTGTCTTGTAACTCAGACAAACACGATATCTTTACCAAACATCATTGGCTCTTATGTTACCATTTTATCAAGCTTTTTACCTGCATGGCTTGTAAAGTTACCATTTTATCAAGCTTTTTACCTGTATACATGGCTGGTAAAGTTACCATTTTGTCAAGCTTTTTACCTGTATGGCTGGTAAAGTTACCATTTTATCAAGCTTTTTACCTGCATGGCTTGTAAAGTTACCATTTTATCAAGCTTTTTACCTGTATACATGGCTGGTAAAGTTACCATTTTATCAAGCTTTTTACCT
>JAVFBZ010054017.1:0-10128 GCA_032466195.1 Katharina tunicata
TCCGGTCCCTCCGCCAAGCCCACTTTATATTTCTATATTTTATGAACAGGCGTTTACGGTCATGTCCTTTTTTTCATCTGAAATGAAAGTACGAGTAAGTTTAAAACAAATATTTTGATGACAGTAAAATTTATAACAAAAAGTAAACGTATTATGATCTAGAAATATCCGACGGCTTCTACAAGATAAGCTCATGGCATGTCTATGTTATCTGGTTGAAACGCAGCTATACAGCCTTCTTTAAAACACCAGTAAGTTGATTGATTTGAGGTTTAGCGCATCAGAAAGCTGATTGAATATGTCTATCAAACGTCGCCTGTTTTTATTAACAATTGGACACAGGAAATAGATTGAACAAACAAAATGTGAACACTACAATAATTGATATTGCTTTCGTCTCCGTTGTAGTGTAACACACAGACATTCGTGTCTACCAAACACATAAACGTAAGGGATCCAAGTTGATTTGTATTTTCATTGAATGTTACTTGCAGCTCACGGAATACATCGTTGGGAATATCCAATGTGTCAAATGTGGCCTAATTTAACGGTTCTCAATAACCATCTCCAGACAACGCCAGTATAAAAAATAACCATAATGCAACAAGTCCGGATTTGTTTTGTCTAGATTATCTTGAATAGGCTAGACTCAGAAGATTACAATGGTCTCTGTGGAACTAACTTAACAAAGTATATTGGTATTGTATTCAATCTGTGTGCCTCAGGCTAGATATAATGTACCATACATGTATAATGTAAACTTCAATGGTTTCTTATTTACTCCTAGTATTACCAAACAAATAAAATAGTTGTATGTATCATGTATTCCTCTCATGCCACCCCGAGATGTTTTTGAGTGAAATAAATGAATCTGAATCCGAATCTTAACTAGGATTTGCACTAAAGGATAGGCCAGTAATACAGAATTTAAAACGACGGAGGATATTAATTACTCACGGTTTGTATCATTGAAAAACTATGTACCTGGATTCAGATTGATTTACATGATTTTATAACTCAATTCTAAATTTTAGTTTTGGTAATATTCTTATACCACAAAGACAGACCCTCTGTTTTCCCAATATTGTGATAACTCGTTGTACTGGAATACTGGGTTTCCAGGGTTGTTTCTTAATCTTAAATAATCTGAAATGAGGCGCCTGTTTGATCGTTAAGCTCGTTAATCAATAACTTTGTTTTCATCCTGTGAAGGCCGAAAGGTCGTGGGATTTTCGCCAGCTTTTTCCTACCAGGACAATAACGTGTAACGGTCATTTACAATTAACTTTAGCTAAAGTTGGTAAATAAATAACTAAATAAACACTAATTTTTGTCACTCAAAACAACATTCTGAAGAATTGTCAGTGATGGTTACAAAAATACATTACTGTCTTAACAACAAAAGCAACATATCTTTAGTCTGCACATAACACCCTTGGTTTACACAAAAAAGAAAGAAGGATTTGAGCAACAGCACTACAGTGTAAGTGGAATGGGCGTGCAACTTCCGGCTTAAAGGGGAAGTAAATAAAAAAACAAGTCAGTCAAATTACATACCCTACCAAGCTGTTTTAACATTTTGTGTAGCATTTCTGGTTTTACATTGAAAGCCATTTAAATTGAACTTAGTAAAATGTATGGTGGACTGTTTGTGCCATGATTTATTCTATGTATTTCTTGCAGATAAAAATAACCCATATTACTCAAAATTTAAACCTAGAAAAAAAAGAAACAGTACAAATGTAGAAAATAAAGTAATATATCTCATACACAACATTTAAATACACAGTTACTTCTATGACATGATCACTACTACACATGTACCACGAAATGTCCACCATACATTTTACTTTTCCGCTTTCAGTGGAAAACGAGTTATCCTACAAAAATGTTACAGCAGTTTTAGTAACAACTTTATATGGTCTCTAATATGACTATGACTTTTTTGTGTCGTTTCCTTCACGGCCTCTACTTTTAAACATTTTTTTATGGTAGAATCATTAGACAGAGTTGGTGGGTAAGCTGAATGTTGAATTAAATGACATCCGTATTCTCAGAATCATTATTATGACATAGATAATTCATATTTAGCCATTCCACGCTAACACGACGACTGTGTGACTTGTTATCGGTTTTGCTTTCGTGTATGGTGTCTTATGTAACGGCATTCCAATGAGACACCAGTTTGATGCTATAAACTCACCCTTGAAATTAATGCCATCACACATGAGGGAGTGCTTGAACCTTTTGTGCGGACCCCAACAAACAAACAGTGGATTTTTATAGTATTGATACTGCGAGGCAATGTAGCACGTATGCGTTTTGTTTTGTTAATCGTATAATATTGACTCGTCGCAAATAAACCCCTGTATATTAAGATAGCAAACATGCCAAAGTGTTTTTCCAAAACGCCACTCACTATTAATGATCTTCTAGATTTGCAGAAGAGCCTTTGGGGAAGTAAACAACTAAGTGCGTATTCATTTCAGCAAATCAGATAAAACAAAATCTGGCACATTTATTCGTCATGTCGTGTCAAGCCCTATCATTGTTGTACTTGTTGAACTGCTGGAGAATTTGATCTCAACTAGATATTGTGCTGAGCAATACTTTCTGTAAATAGATTTTAACTGATATGGTTTTCATAATTCAGTGTAACTGCTATGATGTCGCCCTTTGGGTTATAAATAAGACCAATTTACAACCATGAAACCTTGTATAAAGTATGATGATAACTATTCGCCACTTTGACTTTAAGTAGAATTAGCTGGAAGTAGATTTCAGGCGAGCAACAAATGATTCAGTGTCGGTAGTACTGGTCGTGTTGTATAATCCATGCTCCATTCTAGACACTGATATTAAACACCTCTTTGTGATGAGAAATATATTTCTTATGCTCAACTATACGAAATGTTGCTTAGCTCTGAGGCCTGGTAATTATATTAATGTCACCAGCCCAATACATTTTAAGACGTCAAGTACATTTTCAAAAAAAAAGATCATTGTTAAAAAAGTATTTCAAACCAGAAGATAGGCCAAGGATTTTTGGAGAATATTTTATTATTAGTAGTATTTGCAAACGTGACACGAATCTTGGGTATAACGAATACAATTTATATTTGTTACTATTTCAATATTAACGTCAAAGATATTTGGTTGTACTATCCACGCAACTCAAGTTGATTACTAAACAGATGCTAATGGCATTCTTAAACCCATAATGATTGACCGCGCCGGATTTAAATAAACAAAGGCCATAGGCTATTACTCCACTTGTGCGGCTAAACGCACCCCCTACTACTAGGAGGCCAAAATCAAGCCTTGAGTCAAATTATACAAGTGGCTTCCGGTAGTGAAAAATAATATACCTTGTCTAAAGTCCCCCTTAGATTTTAAGGCCCTAGGCTTCAGTCTGATAAGCCTATAGGTAAATCTGGTAAAAATGATTTGTTATGTACGACGTAAAAAAACATTTGATTAAAATTATCTTTATTTTCAATTCTGCAAACCATCTCTGCGTATCTCAAATTACATTTTATTCAAACGTAAAAATACGTAGTGTATCTGATTTCTGTTTCAAACAGTCACAACCTAGCAACATGTGGAATGGTTTGTTCTATAGGAAATAAATGTTTCTCCGGTTCTTACAGATGGTAGATGAATGTTAGCTTAAAACATAAGGCTCTTTACCCAGATTGTTTGGTGTTGTAAAAAAAAAATATATCGATAAACTGTCATTTATATTCGTTCTTTCTTTAACATCTTACTATTTACCCTACAATAAAGTACAGTAATTTCCATACGGTATCATCACGTGAAAGATGTAATATAAATAAACCACCAGAGGCGAATGAAGCAAAACTTTTGTGGCAAATTATTGAAGATTTAATGGAAACTTGTATAAATACAAGGTGTACTTTCTAACACAAATACAATTATAATTCTATTTGGTGCCCGAACGTGACAAATTACATAAAATAAACCACCAGAGCCCAATGATTCAAAACGTTTGAGACAAATTATTAGACTTGCGAGGATACAATGTTTACTCTTTAACACAAATACAATGATATTTCTATCAGGTGCCAGAGCGTAGTTAATGTAATGAAGTAAACCACCAGAGGTCAATGAATAAAAAGTTTTGTTGAAAGTTATTAGACATTCAATGGGAAAAAGGTGAACTTTCCACAAGTCACAACCAAAACTGACAGCATGTCGAATGTTTTGCTCTGTATGAAAATAATATTTGTCTGGCTATTACAGCTGGCAGCTTGAATGTTAGTTCGAAACATACTGTCTTTAGCCAGATGGCTTCATGCAATTTACCGATAAACTATTATTGGTATTCCTTCTTTCTGTAACAAAATGGTATTTACACTGCACTTAAGTAGGGCCTACAGTAATTTCCATACCGTCTCATCACTTGTATTATAACAAACCCCCAGAGCCCAATGGATCAAAACTCTTATGGCAATTATAAGACATTTAACGGAAACTTCCATGGAAAACAGGTGTACTTTCTAACAGAAAAACAATGATGTTTTTCCTAGTTTTTACACTATTTGCTCCACATCGTACTAACTGAGTATGGTCTTGAAATCTTAGTCCACTACATATAGTTACAACATAGAATAAAGACCAAGAATTAACATTTGTACGTACCCACAACTAAATGCTGTTGAGTTAATGTTGAGTAAAAAGTCACAACATTTAAGTGAAGTTAAAATAAACTCTTACACCTAAAATAAAGTCAATGAGTCTCTTAATCTGTATGAAATTCAGTGCATTACTGCAATATATCTGCATTTTATTCAACCCTTTGAAATGGGTTGATAATAAAATTAAAAGGGAAGTATAATTCATTTTTATGTATTTTTCATTCTTTGGTATCATTATACGTTCAAGTTGATAATTCAGGGTAACAATGTCAGTTTACAGTGAGTACTGTTTTCAAATTGCTGCAATGTATTTGTCTTTTATTTATTCTCAACATGGTAAAATATGAATCGAGGCATTAAGTCAAAATGCAAAATCCACATTTTCTCGTTTAGAACAGTAATGACCCTTGAGTATGCAAACCAACGGTAATTTACGGCCAGCTTAATGAATCATTAATTATCATTATTATCCTCTGGTACCATGGTAACGTGTGTTCTTCAAGGAATACTGGGCTATATTTAGTTTCAGTTGTGTATTGTGATCCCTTGAGATAGGCGTGTCTTGGGGACACAGTATACAAGCATCTCATAATGATTCAATTATTATCTTACAGTCATCCCAAAGACAACAAATTAAAATCCTTGCAATTTAAACTGTGGCATAGTCCTAAAACACAGTTAATTCTTACGAAGAGCTTTTTCTCTACGCTTAACGAGTAAAATACCCGACTATGCTGCCCTCTTAGGTAACAGTACGTATAGAAGAAAAACAAGGGGGATGGTTGAATCTGTTTTAAAAAGCAATATAGACAGTGAGAGAAACCAGGGTAATAAATTATATCTACTACAGACAAGACCTAGTAGGTGCAGACCGGCTAACTTATGTGGGTTATACAACAGCCTCCCATAGATAAACATGATACAGAGCTGTGTGGATTTCTTCAACATAATAAACGTCCATTGAAAATGTAATTTAACATGGAGACGCATTGGCCATGGATTTAAAACTGTTATGGCGGCACCACATGTGCGATAAGTCGTTATGGTTACCAAGAATCTTCGCTCAAAAGAAAGGCGGCTTAATCCTAAATAAATATAAAAAGGTGTGCAGATAAACGGTACTGCCACCATGCTATCTATATCACTTGGCGTTGGTTAATTTGACTAGACAATCAGTTGTTCTCAATATAACTGTACTTTTGTGAGGTTTTAAACATATGTAGTAGTAAGTTAAATGAAACCTTTAAGATGTTCAGGAATTCCAATAAATACGTTCTGATTGTGTTGATGTTTTAAGTTAATGATGAGCAGTGTCCCACTTTCATCTATAATATGAAGTGTTTTGTATCAGTGTTAATGTCCCCTACATATTATTACTCAAAAGTCATCCCTAACTTCCAGGCCATGAAGAGGTTTCACTGTGCTTTTAGAATGACAGTGTACGTGTGATATGGAGATATCAGCAGAGGTGTAATTGCTGAACAAATGAATGTCCCGTAAAGTAGGACTACTTGACCAATGAAATAAACGCATTCATCAATAATGCTTGCATTTACAAATAACGCTTTTCTTGTGCATTTGTAAATGAAACCACCCGCCAGTCGTCACGCAATTGAGAGAATAAGGCATTATTGTGTGGCATAATTTTACTTCTTCAAAGACGATTACTTTATTCATACTTCTGGTAAAACAACACATCAGTTTATTTGACAAGTTTTGTGGACAGAAGGTGACAAATTATACCATGTGCTTGATATTCGCTATGGAAACTATTTATAACGGCATACATTATAATAGTAGACGAATCGAATATGACATAGATATGTTTGTATACAAGAACTATTTCAGTGCACAGTGGTGACATCAGTCTCAATAAGCCTGCACAAACTGCAGATTTTATGTTCAGTTCGTTCATATTAAACTGTAATGCCACAGGTTGGGCTACTGCCACGATCGATACGTAACTGTCGACATACCCTCTCTCATCTTCCCCATTCAGCGTTTGTAGTGCAAGCCAACGTACTGGTATTACTCAGAACAGCTATCGGTGTTAAGGACAGTGAAATCAAATATTGTTATTAACGATTTTGTACACGAAGAAAGCGATTGATTCACAAATACAGTGTTCCTCAAAGTGTGATTTATTTTAACCGATTCGTTATTTATATTTTTTTCTTTTGACCAAAGAAATTGTGAACGTTTTTGGGCGGTAAGCAGTGGATTTTTCCCCAAGCCTGGATCACCTTATTGTATGGATTACCCAACATAAAAACTACCGTTTTCTTCAATAATTGGTAAGACATGTTTTAACTGTTTTCTTTTAGTTATTTATTTTGGTCAACGGTTAAAATACACGCTCACCGGGAAAGGCAAGAAACGAAAAAAACACAAGACAACCCCTCCAATGGGCGTGCAATTTGTTTTATATTGCAAGACTTACTTCTTAATGGCCAGATTAAAGATGCTTCCTGTGTTCTCAGTTCATCTCTCAGATAAGATATGCAAAGAACTGGTTCAACACAACTTGAACCAAAGTCCTATAGAATACAAGTCTTTCCGGAACAATTCGTGGTTACATCTTACTAAATGCAACGGTTTTACATGGTTAATGAAATACCAGACGGATTTTTCAGCTTTTTATCTATTGAAAGAAACTTAACATATTACGATTTATAATTGCTGCAATATAACCGAATTCAATTTAAAAAACTACTGCAGATGAAGCAAACATATTTACTTGTATTTACTATGCACATCTATTAAATATCAATTTCTACTCTTGTTCCATTTAAGTATCAAATGATTTTTTTCGGTCTCTAATAGAACAGGATTTCGAAGTAAATGTGTTTTGGGTTCTTTTAATTTGAGGGGCCATATCGTAACCATGAAGGATATATCTTCTTTTACGCTCTAAAAGTTTATGTGTATAACTCAATATATCTTTAATTCAGTTCATTATATCGTCCAGCCAGATGTTTTTCAAATTTGCCACCGGAATTTAGTAGTAGATATAGAGAGAAAATGTTATTTGATTTGTTCGCTTTTACGGTTAATGGCTACCGTTTCATGTGGACCAAAACATCTTTGATTGGTGTGTGGACCATTAAATAACTTATATCCATAAATCTGTCATTTGACATTACTTTGTGAAAAAGAAAAATAAACAATTTGATAAATGTTAACCGTATTCTATTTGAAAACTTGATTTTGAGAGATAATTCAAATCTAGACAAGTTATTAAGGTCATAGGGTACAACATCAATTGCAAGAAAGCCATGAACAAAAAAAAAAAAAAAAAAAATACCAAACACGCCTACAAAAAATCATAATATATGTAAAACAAAACTGCTTAGAAAATTGAATTTCAAATCTTCTGTTAAATTAAAAAGACGCAGCACTAATAATATGATTAAAGCGTATTTTTTTTACCAGAGAACGGCATAAAATAGAAAAGTGATTTTGTGTGAAACTATCAGTGGACAATTTTGTAAACTCAACTTATCTAGATTGATTAGAACTGCCAATTTAAATAATCTAAACCAGACCTGCAAATCCCCGAAAATCTCGAAATCTTCACAAAATATGTTACAAATAAAAGTTGTCATTCGAGCCCCAAAGACAGAAATGTTTAATGGCGCTGAAACCTTTATATATAAATAATACTTCAAATATACAAAATCAACATACGGTGGTACAATATCCCCTTAAACACCTTATGCTGAGATATTTATTAATCCAGCTGGGATGTACGATTGTCCATCCTCCCAATTTGTATATAAATTTTAAGGCGAATCATTCAAAATACACCAGCTATAGAGTTTTCGACTTGACTGGAACAATCTGTTCATATATAAGATGTTGACAATGACTTCATTATAGGAATTCGTGTGACCTTGAACAACGTCTGGATTGATTGATTGGTTGATTAGTATTTTGAAGGCCATTCTCAACGGTATTTCACGTTTATCATTGCAGTGTACTCGCACAGTAAATAGTCGTATTACAATTTCACTATGTCGGAAAATAATGTTCCCCGAATGTTTACATAACACAGCATAACAAACTACCCTTAGCTAGAGAGCCGAACAAGATCTGAAATATCGTACACACGTGTTTGATTCGATGCTTCACATATGTTTGTAACTTGGCTGAATGCAAGTCATTAAGTACAAAAACAGATCAACAAAGCACTAACAAAACAAAAATTAAGATCCAATATATACGATGCTTCAATAATTCGAGGTTTTGATGGGGTTAAATGTCAATACTGAAGTCCAGGTCATCTAAAAGTAGAAAGATAAACAGCGGGACCTGGTTTTTGTAATTTAACCACAGTCATACTTTATAAACAACAATCAATATAGTGTTAACTTCAATCAGGTGGAATTTAACACTCCAATATTTGTTAACAATGTACAATTCGAAAACTATTTCTGCCAATGTGAATCAGGCCTTTAAATGCTGTGTATTGTTTTCCGTTCGATACATGTTGTAATTATGTTCTCACCTTTTTTATTCCATTAAAGTAATAGCCAGCCTCTAGCCGGAGGCAAATAAAATATAACAGACTGTAGAGAACTACCTAATCTAAATAGATTTACGCTCCAAGGCAAAAATTATTTTAGCTCGTAGGAATATGTTTTCCATTAGCCCTGTATGCAAGGTAGCCAATGTTACAAATTAACAAATATTTTAAATACCTGATTTTAGTTTTAGTAATCACAAAGTAAATCATATATCACATCCACAGAAGTCATTTCCCAACATTATCGCTATACAATCAATGATTAAACCCGTTGGCGGAATACCTGTACGGTACATCAACAGTCCCAGCATGTTCTAACGTGTAGTCAATCAAGCGACATTGGCTCCATTTAACCCGTCAAATTTGGGTTCGTCACAAGGCGATGGAATCTGAGTTGTATCCATTGATGCATATGGATTCATTTCTATAATAACCTTTTACAAGTCAAACTTGTATGTTTTGTTCAGTGGTGTAACTAAATACTTATTCGCACGTTTTTTTCTCTTATTGCCTCCATTATAAATTTCCTTCAGGGGAAATTGTCAGCAAATCATCACTCACTGTTCAGGAGCTGTTGGCGCATAAAATAAGGCCTCAGGTAGATCGTAAACGTCCAACTTTTTCAACAATACGCATAGTCGATGTGGTTAGACTAGCCAGAAAAGTGAATAAGGTATATATGAATCGATAACATAACTTTTATGATTCGACCATTATATTATATTTTCTGATCACTCGTTTGCTTAAAGTAGCCAATGGTAAATCGATAACCCGCGTTATATTATGACTTGGATGATTATATCCTATTTATTGATAACCCTCAAGGTGTATAAATCTAGCTGAAAAATCTGCTTGCCAAATGTCAACCTTTAACCGACAGCTTTTGTCCTTTCTTTTTTGATGAGTGTCATCTGTTTCGAACTCAGCTTGTCAAAAACAAAAACA
>JAVFBZ010054039.1:9137-23327 GCA_032466195.1 Katharina tunicata
TTCCATCAAACTGATGTATCAAACAAAGGTCAACTTAGTGATGATGTGAAATTTAGGTCTTGATGAAGACAAACAGATGGCTGGACTCTATAGGTGGTTTGTTTATGTTTGTTTGATTGGTGTTTAATGCCGTACTTAAAACAAAATTGACTTGCTGATGCCCCTTAGACCAGAGAGCACCAGGTTACAGGGGGCTCCCAAACAACGGCCGTGAGATGGGAGGAGCTTCTTGTCCTCTGGGGCTGTCTGATGATGTAAGGATCACTAACTGAACGGTAGGAACTTCTTGTCCTCTGGGGCTGTCTGATGATGTAAGGATCACTAACTGAACGGTAGTTTTCACCTTTGTGAACATATTTCTAAGGAGACTTTGTCAAATAGAATGTACATTTGTCCATAAACAAGGTCCGAAAACTAAAGTATGATTCAAGAGCCCAGCCACATACTTTTGCTTTGTCTTTCACTTCATCTTCAACAATTGGATCTGATACACAATTCGCAGTACAAATGAGTCTTCATTAACTTCAAGATGATACTGGTGGAGATTTTTTTACCCTGTCTTCCAAGTCCGCAGAATTAATTTCTTCCACATCACATGCTTCCTCTTCAGCCACCCGTGTCCATGTTGACAAGGCGTTTTCGCTGGTCTCATCATTGTTGTTGGATTTCCTTGGCGCCCCGTCACTGGCTGGACTCAGGGTGTCACTAGCGCTACCCGTATCAACCTCCTGAAGTCTCTCCAATAAAGTCAGATTTGTAGGGTCCTGAAATCATAAAAACATATTTCCTTCATAAAACTGGCAAGTTGCTTTGCATGTTGTAAATTTGAGTTGTGTTTAACATCATACTCCACAATATTTCACTTTTAAGACGACTTTCCACTGTTGGTGTTTGGTGGAAAACCTAGAAGAAACCTTGGAACAACCCACTACGCCATCTCCTCATACACTCTAAAATACTTCCCTTATATATGTAAGATTGACATAGGGATTCTAACCGAAACAGGGAACAAATTGGTCTACTAGGCCATGGTGCGGCTTTGTCTTTTAAAGCAGAAAATATAGGTTAATAGTGAGAGCTACTTTGACAATGTGAACTGTCATATATGGGGCCTTTAAAACGACTTACCATAAGAACAAAACGAACATAAATTTCTGTTTTATCATCTGTACTGACTGATTTGTTTGATTGATTGGGATTTTTACGCCATACTCAAGGTTATTTCACTTATATGACAGTGTGTTAGCCCAATTGGTGAAGGAAACCCTGTTAAAGACGCTGACAACATGCAAGGCAGGACAAAACATTTACAAACAGGACACCACAAATCGGCATCCTGTGCCCCTTAGCTCAGAGAGCATCAGGAAACAGGACGCTCCCACCCACCCACCGGCTCATCTGTACTGTAAATATATAGTTTAGAACAAAAGTTACCTTTGCAAAGTGAACTCTCATATGATCTTTAACATGGCTCTTTCGAGAGAATCCCTTGGCACAGATAGGACATATAAATGGCTTTACATCACAGTGAGACTTCATGTGAGCTTTACGATTCTCCTTTCCTGTCAACAAAATTTAAAACACTGTTTAGTTTGAGAGTAGACCAAAAACTCTAACATGAAGTAACGTCTTGAATTGAGACCTTAACTTTAGATCGCAAGGTGGAAGGTGTGTCTTGTTTTCGGACTACTTTTGGGGAGGCCTCTAATGCAGGGGAAAAATCTTGCCATGGAGGAACATAATTTGTGGTCATCATAAAAGTTACCTCATTGATTGAGATATATTGATTGAGTTTAAAGTTTAATCTACAATATTTCACTTCTATGACAACACTAGTCATTAGGCTTAATGTGAAGTCACTTGAAGTATTATCTCTGTATGACAATTTGAATGTACACTCGAAACATACATGTACTGCCCTTAGTCTGACAGTCTGCCTCACAAAAATATAAATCTTTGAGAGACAGCCCCCATGCATACCTAAACCTGAAAGAGCTACCAGCACTGGCAAACCAACAGAAGCTGATCACCAGCCATTACAGATTTTACTCCTTTTTGCTCAAACTTCTGATTATATATCAGAAACTGTACAAAGTAACTATATTTGAAAATCCACGAATCTCTTAAAAAGTTTTGTGTGCTTGATAGTGATCATTCTTACAATCTTCTGATAAAACTTCAGAAACTGTACCAATTTACAGGATGCCTCCTTCAAATCAGCTCCTGATGCCCCTTAGCTCAGAGACCAACAGGGCACAGGAAGCTACCACCCAACCACCTGCCCCTTAGCTCAGAGATCAACAGGGCACAGGAAGCTACCACCCAACCACCTGCCCCTTAGCTCAGAGACCAACAGGGCACAGGAAGCTACCACCCAACCACCTGCTCTCAACAACTTAAAACTTACTTGAAAAACGTTTCTTACAGATGGGGCACTCATAAGGTTTTTCTGCACCATGTGACCTCAAGTGAACATGAAGATTTCTTGACACAGCAAATACCTTCATGCAGACTGGACAAGTGTGCTTAGCGCCTGCAAGAAAATGTATGCATTTGCAGGAATATTGATAGGTATATAGTACTAAATATTGTAATCTGGTTTTTCTCTCTACATTTTCATGTCCGACAACATTTTAATATCAACTTTAGAAAAATGATACAGGAAGCTTTTGCACCTCCAAAAAGAATCAGGCCACAACTTTTCTGGTTTCTTTGTTTTTTTGTATTTGAAGGTTGGTTGTTCCATTCAAGTTTGTATCTCTTTAATCACTGCATTTTTCATTAAAGTATATTTAACTTAATTTTACTTATTTATTCTGTTTAGAATTTATTCCATTAACTCCTATGAAATGGCATTAAAAAGACTTGATTAAAAGAAACTGACCTGTGGTGTGGAGTTTTTTGTGAGCCTGTAGAAGTGTTGTGTTGGGGAAGCCTTGAAGACATTCTGAACAACTGAGACCAGAATCTTTAGGAATGGAGGAGGAATCCGTGTGTGTGGTGAAAAAATGGGACTGCAATTCTGACATCTCGTTGAATTCTTCTGAGCAGAGGGAGCACTGGAAAGCACCTGTCTCAGAATTATCATGAGTGTTTCTGTGACTTGTGAGGTGGGCCAAGTCAGGGAAGGTCAAATTACAATCAGGGCATTCAAGGTCAGATGGTGAAGTTTCCGAGGAAGACGAACTGCTTCCGTCACCAGTGTGTCCCAGTAAATGGTTTTCTAACTCCGCGCTGAAGAAGAATTTTTGGTTGCACTGATTGCAGCCATATGACCGAGCCGAGATACCATGTTCCACTGCATGTGCTTGAATGTCGACCGCTCGCATGAACATGCCACCACAAACATGGCACCGCATCTCTCTGGATACATAAGTATGCTCAATCAGGTGACACTGCAGTTTTGCTGGCGATTCAAAGTTTTTCAGACACAGTTTACATTCATGGACGTTTCCCTCTTGCATCATATGAGTGGCAACATGAATCTGGATCTCATACTCAGAGCTAAAAGATTCCTGACATTTAATACACTGGTAACTTTTATGGTGGGTTTGTGAATGGGCAGCCAGCAAGTCCTGTGAGGAGAAAGTTGCCTGGCACTGCTGGCAAGTGTGCTCTGAGGTTTCCCCATGGTAACATGGCTTACATACATAGTAAGTTCTACCGCTGGCGTTTAACTTTGATATAAGGTTCTCCCTAGTGTCATAGGTCTTCAGACAAACACAACATGTGTAGAAGCTGGGCTTGACTTGAAAATGGTGCTTCCCATGCATCTGAAGTTCTATCATGGACGCCAAGGACTGTCTGCAGATAATGCACTGCATCATAGACCCTTGGACCCCGTGTTCTTGAGAATGAACATAAAACTGCTCTTCCGTCGTTAAGATCTTTTTACATCCCACACAGACGTTTCCTTGGGGAACTTTACAATGTTGCAGTTTATGTTCTGCCAGGACATTTGTGCTTGTGAAGACTTCATCACAGATGTTACATTTCTGACCACCAGAGTTCACATGAATCTTCATGTGCTTGTCCATCTCATTTTTACTGCGGAATGTCTGACTGCAGAAACAGCAGCCGTGGGACAACTTGTCAGCATCTGTTTGCTCTGGGGGCTGATGCGATTTCAAAGTTTCACTGCCCGAGACCTTCTTATTGGGAGACCCTGGTTTTGGGGATGGGGTAGAGATACTGGGGAATGATCTTGGAGACAACTGCTTAGAAGCAGGGCTGCAGATCTTCTGCTGATGTTCCTGTAGCTTGTGAAGCTGTAGAGCGGAAGGTTGGTTGAACTTAGCATCACATATGTTACAGGTGTACCAGATGCAAGAGTCCATAGCTTTCCAAAGGTTGTTACTAGTGGAAGGTTCTGGAGACTTGTTCGAGTTAGTAGATGTTGCCAAATGGACATTCTCCTTTTCTACCTTGATATGAACCGTGTCAGTGAGCATGTGTTTCTCTGGGTTATGAACCTCATGTAGATGGCGGTCTAACAGATACTCTACGTGAAACGACTCTGAACACATTGTACAGTGGAATGACTTCTTGTGAGTTGTAAGGTGACATTGTAATTCCATTTCAGTGGCAAAACTATCCCGGCAGAACAGGCAGCGATAAGGTTTAGCGATCTGCAGATGAGATACCTTCACATGTAACTGCCATTCCATTTCTGAGCGGAAAACTGTGCTGCACTCAGTACACTTATACAGCTTACACTCATTGCTGTGCTTGATGGCAAAATGGACTTGAATATTGACCTTTGAGTCAAATATTTCTTTACACAGTGAACACCTGTACAGGTGGTGAGCATGGATGTCCATCAAATGTTTCTGGAGCTCATCTGGTTTGTTGAAGATTTTGGCACAGGGTGTACAGCCGTATTCTGTTGTTTGGTGGAGGAAATGTACAAATGCATGAGCATTTAGTAAATCACTGGTTGGAAAATCTTCATTACATATAGCACACCTATGCCCTAGTGGGGCACTTCTTCCGATAACTGAATTACGGTGGAGCTTCATGTGGCACTGAAAATCTCCCATATTACTGAATGTTGCATTACACTGGTCACATGTAACTCCTGTTCCAACGCTCATATCAGTTCCATTCTGAGACGGTGGTCGACTCGAGAAGAGAGCAGTTCGCAAATGCTTTGTGCCTGAGCTTGAGGAGTTTCCAGTGTGACTTGAGATCTTCGGACGCTTGCTAGGTGTTTTCACTTCCTGCTTCAAGTGTTTACCATGTACAAGTATCAGGTGATTTTGAAGCATGTTGGGATTCTCAAACACCATTGAACACTGCATACACGTGATGGCTTCTAGTATCTGATTGTGTTGATGAGGACTTGTCACCAATCTGTTGTGTTTCTGGTGACGATGTTCCGCTAACAACTCAATACTGCTAAACTCCTGGCTGCAGAAGTTACAGGGGTATTTTATATCTAAGCACGGCTGATTCTTGTGAATAACTCTCATGTGTTCGTGAAGGCTGTACAGGTTAGGGTAGGGAGCATTACAATAGTTACATGTGTAGACATCTGTGGGTTTTACAGAATGAACACTTTGCATGTGTATCTCAAGCATCTCCAGAGTAGGAAAATCCTCCCTATAGCAGTAAGGGCAGACATTTTTATCTTCCATTTGCCCAGTGACTTGAACAGGGGAGACAAGTAGGTCGGCTCCATTCTGGCTCATTACACTTGAGGTACTCAGAGGTCTGTTAGGCGACACCAGAGAGAATGTCCCAGGATTATGCAACGTCATGTGATCCATTAATTGTTCAATGGTGGCAAATGCCTCCGCACAGAGCGGACAAATGTTTCTGAGAGAAGATTCATCATAAAAACCTTTCACCGATGTCTCCATAGATGCTTCAGTGTGCTGTACAACGTGCAGGTGAAGGCCTTCAACAGTGACAAAGTCTTCACCGCAAACAGGACAAGAGAAAGTTTTTGAAGCATCCATTATGGGTGATCCTTCTGTTTTATGAGTGGCCAAGTGAGCCGCAAGCCCTCCAACAGTGGTGAAGCCTAAGTTACACACAACACAGGAAAAGGGTCTGCCTAATTCATGGTTCTTCTGATGTATCTTCAAATACTCATGTCTGAAAAAGAATTAGATTTTCGTTGAAATATATACACAAGTTTATTTCTGTGTAAGATTCAGAGAAATCTATTAAATTTCTGTGTATCTCACACTCTGCTGATTTTTTTTATCAAAATATTGCTATTTAGATTTATGTGCATTTTCAAAGTCATCTTTATTTTGATGTCTTGGCAAATATGAGGCCCTATTCACTTTATATACATTTGATTATTTCTGTGCAAAATTCAGAGATCTATTTCATTCCTGTGCATCTCACCATCTGCTGTTGTTTTGATCAAAATATTGCTATTTAGATTTTTGTGCATTTTCAAAGTCATCTTTATGTCTTTGCAAATATGAGGCCCTATTAATTCTTTTTAAAGAAGACCTCCCAGTATTTTGGCCATTGTTGTGTGGAATTTTGTCATGTTTCTGTAAAACAATGTGCCCAATACTTGTAACTAGCTACCACATACTGATCAGACTTACACACTACTTGATCAAGAGAGTGCCCAAAATTTCTAGACAAATTTAGTGTAAACATCAATTCTAACCTGGGAAATGATGCTGGGCACTGTGAACATTTATATTTCTTGTCACCTGTATGCATCTTCATGTGGCGTTCCCGGCTTCGTTTATGTTTAAAACTCCTACCACAAATCACACATTGAAAGGGCAGTAAATCTTGGTGTAACTGAAATTAACAGAACCGACAATTACAGAACTTCTTCAGGTAAATATGAATATAAAACGATAGTTGTATCAGCAAAACAAACCATAACCCTCGACAGAAACATCAAAAAAGGATGCCATATTACATAAAATTTACCTTTATATTGTTTGTATTCTCTATTGGGGTTATATGCCATACTTAAGGTTATACCACTCATATAACGGTGTGCCGTCCCAATCGATGGAAAAAAACCACCCTAAACAACGACGGCAACACGGAATACACCATGATAATTTACAGGACAAAATAACAGGACACTACAACAAATCTGCTTCCTGATGCCACTTAGCACAGAAAGCACCAGGGCACAGGAGGCTCCAACCCAGCCACCCACTAAACTGTTATAAACATGAACCTTGTGAACTAGGTTGTTTTTCAATTGGCTAAATTCTGAAAATGTTTCAGCACTGCACAAACTGGACAATAGTCCTAAAATATCATTAGTGTGATCACAATCTAAATATATGAAATATATGTGAAATCGTATTTTTTACTGAAGTGAAAATAATTTTTTTTGTTATTATTCATGTTTAATGCCATGTTCAAGGGGATATCACTTATATGACGACTTTGCATTTCCGATGAATGGTGGAAACCGATAAAAAAAAACTTGCAAAAAACACCCAACGATCAGGCCCCAAATAGTAGACTTGTTTATCATCAAATATTTTCTTATTCGGTATCAAAATTAAATTTATTATTTAAACTGGTAATATATTTTGTTCTTTTTATAAAACTAATATATGATATCGATCAGAAATATACAGCAAAGTTCTAGAATGTTTGATTAAGTTTAGACTAGAGATAAAAATAAAATGTGGAAATTAATAATTAAAATGCCTTGATAAAAGACAATTATATGAATTTTAACATGGAAATATAGTTTGCCTGACAAGCAGAAAGCTGGTATTGAAATTATGATGTGTGGGCATGTACGGCAGATTTACAAGTTTAGTTTCTCTTTGGTCAATAATTCCTGCCAGGGTTATAGTTTGCTTTTAAACCATATACCCTTCAAGGAACTTATTGGTAAGATCCCTACATCTAATTCTTTGGGAATCTGAGTAAGAACAGTCTATGTTTCCATGCGGTTGGAAGAAATTTAGGGATATATTCCTCAAGAGGTTAAGGGAAGCTAGACCGTGGCAGTACAGGACTAGCATTCACTTTATTGTACAGTTCTTCATTTAATTGAAAATTTGCAGTGTCTGAATGTTTCTTTTATTTTACCTTGTCTTTAAATGCTATTTTATTTGTTAGTGGTTTTTTTTTTATATTCAAAGATTTTGATTGATTGATTTTATTTAAATTAACTATTTCCCCATCTATTCACATGCTATGAGACAAACTGTGTGCAGCATTTAAACTGCATTGAAAATTAATCCATCTTCGGAGGAATACAGATTTTTGTCAACTTACTTGTTCATGTTTTTTTAGGTAACCAACGAGTGAAAAAGCCTTCTCACAAAACTGGCAGGCATAGGGGTGGGTCTCGTTAACCTGAGCACTAAAGGGCACTTCCTCAGGAGTTAGTGCAGCGAGACTGGGGGACAGAGGGTCACAGTCTATCTGCGATGGGCTCGGACTTGTAGAGTACACAGAGGCTGGAGATGGGGTAGGCATGGGTATGGAGTCTGGATCAGGCTTCATGGTTTGACTGCTACCTACGTCATTACCTGTTGAAGGTGAAATTGATAATTATGAAATATAAAAAAGGAAGGGTTTTCAGACGTGTTTGTTTGGTTGAGGATTTACACCAAAGCATACCAGCACAACCAGATAAAGATTGATTCTTGTTTAACGCAATCCTCAAAAGTATTTCAATGACAACAAAGTATTCAAAATGTTAAAAGTTACAGAAACATAACCCAAAACTGTAAAACCACTTTAACTGCCAGAAATGTAATGTTCCCTCAGTGTTAATGTGTTGGAAAGATAATTCTCTTCCAGTGTCCATGTCTTGGAAAGATAATGTTCCTCCAGAGTTTATGTCTTGGAAAGATAATGTTCCTCCAGTTTAAATGTGTTGGAAAGATAATGCTCTTCCAGTGTTAATGTGTTGGAAAGATAATGTTTCCCCAGTGTTAATGTGTTGGAAAAATAATGTTCCTCCAGTTTAAATGTGTTGGAAAGATAATGCTCTTCCAGTGTTAATATGTTGGAAAGAAAATGTTCCTCCAGTTTTAATGTGTTGGAAAGATAATGTTCCTCCAGTTTTAATGTCTTGGAAAGATAATCCAGTGTTAATGTCTTTGAAAGATAATGTTCCTCCATTGTTAATTTTCATATTTTGCAGATCATGAAAACCAATATTAAAACATTTTCAATTTGTTTTATTAAAATAATTGGCATACCATATTCATATGGTGAAGGACATTTCTGAAATATAGCACATTTTACGTCTGTTTCAAAAAAAAAATTTGGTGAATGCAAAATGACATTTACTTTTAATTAAATATTCCTGAGTATAGATCAAGCAAGCTTCATTTAGTCAAACTGGAGCTTAAATTTGCAGTATTTTTGCTAATGGAAGTTTTCTCTCCAACATACCATGTAACATTAGTTTCGCAAAATGCAGTATTTTGAAGAAGGTAATTTTACAAATGTTAAAAGATTTCAGCCTTTGGGGAATTTTCATCTGAGAACGGTTAATTATTTATACATTTCCAGCTGGTTTGATAATCAACATAAATAGGCCACAATCTTAAGTCTGCCAGAGAAAATTAAAACTTTTCTCATCATCTCAGAGAGCATTTGGAGACAAGGTAAGAAAGTCCCAATGGGTCACCATCTTAAAATATCAGTGGGTCCCCAAGGAATCAAACTCCATCTCGTTCTGGAGAGTTTCGTGCCAGAGATGACTTTTCTCGAAAACCAGCCCCTTAAGTAGGCAATTCTATGGCTTTATAGCCTCTTACTAGGACTCAGTTGACTAGAAAGTCTCTTTTAGACAAAAATGAAATGTGTCCCTGAGGGCCCACCGTATAAAATAAACAGATATATGATTCTGACTTAACCAACAGTACAGCAATATGACATTTGAAGGATTTCAGTAATGCAGTAAAATAAAAACTTCATCTTAATTAATTATTAGCATAATGACACATTTCATAGTTAAAATAACAATCGGTGATAAGTTTGGGAGTTGTTACTTTGGCACTGATTGTTTTCTAAACTCGTTCATTTTATTCCTATTCTAAATCAACAAGATGTGGATTACCAAGTGTCACATCAATCTATGCTAATTACACCATTATATCTTACCTGTCGTATGTCTAGATTCTGATGTATTTTAACTGCTTGTTTTTCTATAATTAAAAACTACCATGTCATATTTCTGTATACATGTATATGTACCTAACTGTTTCTTGTCTTGTTTCAGAGTCAATCAAAGAATTCACAATCTTTTTTCGGAGTAATTACTTTGCTTTATTATATTCTCATATCTAATTTGGGATAGAACAAGCTCGAATGAAGTTTATTCCCGCTTTACCTATACCTCTATAAAAAAAAACATTTCTCAACACTTTCTTAGATCTTTCAACTGTACAATGTTTTACACTTATGGTGAAATAAAATCGATCAATCATTCAATTATTACATAAAGCTTCTTAGTGGTAGTCATAACATATGATACATTTAATATCATACAAAATCTACCAACCGATGTTAAGCTGCAGTCTGCAGATGTTCAGAAGATAATTCTATTTTACACAAAGTTTGACAAAATTAAAAAACATGACCAAGATGAATTTTCAATCTATGGATGTTGTTGTCTAGATGCCAAGAACATTTTCAAGCAATATAAAAAAAGCAATGTTATGACCTTGTCGAAAGAAATCAGTGCAGTGTGACATGAACACTGCCAACTTCTTCAGACTTACCACGATTGTACAAGACTGTCCAGTTGGTCTGACATTAACTTTAAATGCTTTATACCAGGTGGAAAGCACTTCCTTTCCTGAAGTCTAAATGAATCAGGCAATCACATTACCTACCGATAATAGAATACTACTGAAGGATATTTCACTTATATGATAATAAAATTATTAAGTTTCTTCTATCAAAGTCAGTTTCAGATCCCAAACATTAAGTATGCATTTGCTTGATTGATTGATGGTGTTGAACGCCATGCTCAAGGGTATTTCACTTATATAACAGCGCTGTATGCCAACAGTAAAAAGCAACTCTTAACACAACCATAAACTATGTAATAATTTTTGTGTTTTTTGCTGTTGGAAAGATAATGTTCCTCCAGTGCTAATTAGGACAGCATGAATATGTTCCTTACATGATAATATAAACTGTCTGTGTGACAAAGTTAGTTAAGGTTTGTTTGATTGGTGTTTAACGTCGTACTCAAGAGTATTTCACCTATATGACGACTTTGGGTTGCCGGTGCATGGTGGAAAACCGGGAAGAAACCTCGTAAAACCAGCCCGCTAAATCCGCAGCCACCTGAAAACTTCTCTTATATACTAGGGGGGATCGAACCTATTCCGGGTCAATGAAAAGGGATTCGTAGTCCAACCCTCAACCTAGCGTTGACGCGGCTAAGGTTAGTTAAGGTGACCCAAATTCTATTTTTTGATTTGGGTTTAGCCACATACATGTACTTTGGGTTATTTTACTCATATTGTGGCACGCCAGCCCAATGATTGAAGGGAACCACCCTCAGTGTCTCTGATAACAGAGACCACACAACAAGTACAGAACTCAGAACAGACCGCCACAACACATCAACTTACAGATCCACGGTGCACCTAATTAGCTCAGAGAGTACCAGGGCACAGAAAGCTCCCACCCACCCAACCACCCTCTCCCACCGAAAGTATTCAATATTCAATAGCATTTCACTTTTAAAAGACAAAAGTATGTGTCTGGGCGTCAGTTCAGGGCACGAAAATATTCTTCAACAATAGACACTAGGGACAAAATCCATTAAACAATTATGACACTAATGAGGTGCTGACTAGGTAGGTCTTGTGTAATATTGACCACCTGGAAACTGTCATGTTAACATGGTGAATCTTACATGTTTCAAATACAGGTAGCAGGTGACATCTTAAGACCTTTCGTAAGTTTGACCTGACTATGGCACCCAGGGGAAGCCCTAATGACAAACCTCTGTGCTTCTATAGGCACTGACTCGATCTATTGGAATTCAGACTTGAGCACTGTAGCCTTTCCACTCATATTCATAGGCTGTCTGAGACAGATTTATAACGACTCCCTGGAAAGTCATAAAGCTGGTTTCTCTACTTTGGCTCGATTCTGACAGAATGTCCAGCTTGCTTTGATACTAGTGACATTAAAATGCCTATGTCTTTAAGACATTTTAACACAGAGATATCCTATTTTACTTTGAGTTATGCAAAACTTTGCACAATAGCAAGCATTTTATAATATTACCTGTAACCTTTTCTTACAATTTATCTGAAGCACTTTTCATTCCTACATGTAATTTTCTGAAGAATGTTTAGAAGACTGCTATTATAACCTGGCTGAGTTCAGTAAGGTATGTTCTGACTGGATATACCCCTTCAGGGACCCCAATGGTTTCCAGGTAATTACTAAGTCTGCTAGAACCACCTGCTGGGCCCCTAATGGAACCGGTCACAAGGGAGGCGGGAGGGAAGTGGAAAACTACTGAAGCCTGGAGAGTGTCCACAGAGGCATGACTCGACACAATTACCTCAGCTCCTCAGGGGGTCTGCTTGAACACCAGCACATAGACAGATGGCTGAGAAAGCTGTTAGATGCTTGTAGGATCTACAGGCATGTCACAACACTGTTAATAATAACACACTACAGGTGACTTCTACATAAAAGTTTGCATTAACTACACCTGAACAAAGCTGGACATCTACTTTCTATGATCCAATGACTAGCTATAGTCCTAATGAGTATTTAAAAATTATACATATACCTCAGCAGGGTTCTGCAAACAGTTTATGTTTTCATTAATTCCGTAATTTCATTTTTTTCTAAACGACACAAACAATATTTTATAAATTCAGTATTTTAAGTTACCGTCAGATACTATTTGCCAGACATTTGGTATAAATAAATTCATATTTGAATGTTTCCTCTGTAAATAATTCCTCTGTTTATTTATTTACTTGAGGATTAATTGGGATTTTTTGCTGTATTTCAGATTATTTCACTAATATGAAGGCATGCCAGCCCAATGGGTGAAGGAAACCACCCAAAAGGATGCTGGCAATATAGAAGACACTACAGTACATTTACAGGACGAAAAACAGGACACCTCAACAAATCGGCCTCCTCACACCCTTTCACTCAAAGAGTACCAGGGTGAAGGGGGTTCCAGTCCAACCACCTGCAATTTGTTTGGTGTTTGATTTCTACTCAAGGACATTTCACTTATATTATTATGACGCATACCCAGTGTCCGGTGCAAAACTGGGATAAAACTTGGAATCCTACTCACAGAAGAAACCAGTAACATACCTAATAAATCAGCACACCCAACATTTTAAATCAATCAATTTTGGAATGTAGTCAAAACTTGTTCTGTGGAGTATATTGCCTTTCAAAGTGAGTAGATGGATGCGGAGACTGCTGTATGTGTGCCTGTGTTACACTGTCATTAGTTAACTATTAAATTCATATTCTCAAGTTTTATGATGGGGTGAGGGAGATGATCATCACACTATTTATTATCTCTTTTTTCTTAAATTTTGTACGGAATGGGGTAAATGGTTGGGACTGGATCAGGATGATCTTTTTCTAGTCTTTTTAAAGCATGATTAGATCTATTCTGTAGTGAAGCAGACGGACACTTAACGCACTCAAATGAACCAAACACATGATATTAAATTCTTGACCTGAAAGAGGCTCAGTGGTTTAGGAAAAGCGGCTTGGCCATTTTGTCATTTCCAGTCATTTCATATGCGTATGTAGGCTCCCTTGAGACCATAGCCTGTCTATAGACTGCTAGGCCAGCCATTGCATGCCAGGGAAATTGACTTTGTGCTATGTTTTTGTGTTGAAGGCAGCCTCAATTCTCGGGAGATTTGCGTTCAGCTAACCAGACTCCATTATAGGTGAACTGGGACGCCCACTGGGAAATTGAGCCGCGGAAAAAAAGAAGGCGCAGGAAATGGAACTGTGGCCCCCTGGGGTTTGTCCGGGGTTTTGAATACCCTTGACTAAAGCCTATCACAGACACTTCATTACAGTACCACTCCAGCCAGGGTGTCCTGCTGGGGTTAAAATCCCACATCCACAACAATAGGACAGCTGGCAATTTTACTGTACAGTGGGTATGGTTAGATGGTGCTGTGTGGGGCTTAGGGTTAGAGTATATAAGTATAAATTTATGGGATTTGGGGGGGGGGGGGGGGGGGGGGG
>JAVFBZ010054040.1:0-10127 GCA_032466195.1 Katharina tunicata
AATGTTCTAACGTAACCATAAACAAATTAATTTCTTAAGTTAAAGTTTCACAACGTCACAACGTCATTCTACTGTTAAATCGTGTCATTCTAATATTACATCGTGTCATTCTAACGTAGCCATAACGTCAGTTTCTAAAAAAAGTATAGACTGTTCTTTAAAGTATATTTTGTTGAAATTTGTAACCATTGCTTGAAAACGATCTTAGTATGTAGATCGAAACGTCGCTTACCAATATATCCAGAAGTTGAAAATCCACCTCAGTCGTCATGTCTTTGTAATTTACCCAGCTAAATGCCACTCAAACAAGTTATGTACTTTTTTGCATGAAAACGTTTCAATGAAGTCCCTGCCTTTATTTGACGTTGTAAGGTGCACGTGTACAACAATGTGTATCCAGATCAATAAGTCCAAAATGGGCAGATTTCTACACGAAAATCACCTCAAAAGTGGTAAACAGGTGTAGTGTAAGAAAAAGATCAATCAGATCGAGCCCGCGTGTTACGATGAATATTACTCTTGTCTTCTAATGTTAAAAAAATGCTATATTAACAGACTTGAGTGATTTTCATCTTAACACACGGGCTCTCGTTGGTAACCCTCTATTTAACTATAGTTCACAAAGTTGCCTAGACCTTTGAAAATTTGTGGATTCCAGATATTCCGAAATATGCCCAAAAAATGTATTTAAACACATGCTATTTGGTTACATTCTATTCCTCAACTTTTCAACAGTTAAAATGTAAATATTTATTTATGAAAGGCCTAAATAGTTCAACATTTAATGCCGTTCATGGGTTTCTGCTACAGAATTTGTCATCTGTTGATTCGGCGTTTGTGTTGATATTAGACAGCTACAGGTGTTGTGGTTGCTACCATCTCGCGAGTAACTGTCTGAAGCAGTTTCCGGCAGAACGCGTATAAAATGGCATTGTCAGACAGTGGACAAAATAATCAAAGTGTCTGTGTGATAAAATACATTGTATAATTGATAGTACCAACTGATGTGGTGGTGCGACGTTGAATATACCTCCAGTTGCGCAGCAGGACGAGGTTTTAGATTACGACTGTAAGTACACTAACTTAATAGACACCCTCCTTTACTAATACTACAATTCTGCACTCCGATTGGTCAGTTGCTACCCCGTATGAGTTCATTATAAGAGGACTTGCACGTAATACAAACTTCTACCAATAACGCAAAGAAAATAAACACACTTATCATACTCGAATATCTCGTAACGCTACCACGAGCAGATGCAATAATCAAGCAACGTTATAACGAGGTCGAAATAAATCGGCGCAGTGTGACATGAACATTTACAACCGCATAAAACTAGCAACGGCTGTACTAGATTGTCCAGTCACCTCGCATTGAGCACATACCACATTAAAATAAACAATTCCCTCAATAAGTTTCGTAAAGCAGTTACAGACGTGTTTTTGTTACTTTCGCATAATGCTTTAATTTGACATTGTTGCTTCATATATAGGCTGTCTACGTCTCACTCTTTGGTTTCGGGGCTTAATTAACATCGCCATTATTGGATGGGAATGGGAAATTGATAATTTATTTAAGAAATCCTGCCCTGAGGTTTTAATTCACATTTCCTATTTTCACTTGCCCAAAGTTTCCGACGTCAGGTGCTTGCCATTAGATATATTAGTTTTATCCAAATAATAAATATGAAGGTCATCATCAAACTTGATATTTTAATAAAGAAAGTACGCACAGAACGTATACGTAAACTAGATAAAAATAACCACATGTTTATTCATTCACCTGAAGACAGAGAATTAAAGATGACCTTCTGTCTTTTCAAGATGTTAATATTTTCTTACCATGACTTTGAAGTTTGTGACCGATTAAAAATGTCTCTCATGAGGAATCCAGGTTACCTACCCTGTAAACACCATCTACACACACATTTATTTAATGAGGAGAACGTTTTGTCCGTGGCTGGACGCAGACCTCATTTTTTTTATTTGAGCTCTAACTGGTCAGGTATAGGATAAAGGAAAATGTATCTGTGCTTGTTTGCTCCGTACTGAATTCAGGCTTGGTTAATTTTCAAGTAGTCTGATCAACGAAGGAAAAGCAACATCTAAAGTAACATGCTAAGCGTTGTTCAGGGGTTGTTTGGGCATCGTTATAAGTCTCTTTTTGGTTAGCTTTATTTCATTAAGACTATTAATTTCGCGTTATGGTCTTGAGCTCTTAGCCGATGGCTCAATGACAGCGATTACTTGCTGTACGTGTGCATCTGGAACTTGAGGATGTCGATCTCCAGTAATAATGGGGTTTTAAGGTTATGAAACTTGAATGACAGTTAGGGAGAGAATTAATTTAAAGCCAGGGATTTAAAATCGCTAGATATATTCTCTGAGGATGTCAGTTTGAGGAAGCTTAAGTCTGTCATTGTTTTCCTTTGTATTTAAGGGAAGCTAATACAAAAATTGACAAATGTTAGGAAATGGAATCTGATTTGGCGGATAGGGAGTGGAAACATAACGATTCCATCTTCCGCCAGTCTAAGTCATCTGTGTAATTCACGCTGTTTCTGAAGGGATTAAACAGTTTTCAAACATTTTTTTATATAACTTTCCGAAGTAGTTACATCGAAAAGAAGTAACGACCACAGTTACCGGCTCAGCCATTTTTTATATAATATTTCGCCTGTAATAACGGGAAAGAATTCCAACTTTTCGTCGAATAATAGTTATTAGAATAACTAATTTCAAATAATTAAGTGTAATTGCTGCTGAGCCGAACGATGAACAGTAACTATCCCTGATATTATATATCCAAGTATGTTTAGAAAACACAACATACTTTGATTACAAGTGGATACAATACTGCTGAATAAGGTAATAATTGACGATATAGAAAGCACAACCCTTGTGTGGAACGGTTGGTCATTACTATTTTCATAGATAAATTGTTTTATGGCAGAAACACTATATATATCGGCGGTTACAGCGCCAAACATTTGTGCGCCTGAGCCGGCTTTTTTGACCCACCAAATTTTATCGGTAAAAAGTTAATCCAAAGTTATAAAGACCCACAGTTGTCATATAGATCTAGGATTTTTGTTACTTTGCGAGTTCTAGGCCACGAAAATATATCAATATCAGTTATCTATTATGTTAAAAATGCTCACTTAACAATAACCAGAGAGCGGATTGGTAAGTTCAGCTAATAACTGTCTGAAGCGTTTTCTTTAATGCTTCAAAAATTGTTTGTACGTGGCAAATGAATAATTTATCGTACATGTAATTTCACTGTCATTATTTTACAATTCTCAAACGGTAAATGATACCGATGATAAATATATTTTAGACATATCTTTCAATCTGAAAGCGAGCAGTTTAATTTAAGTTTTTGGATGATTAGAGTTAACAAAATTGATGGTGCCTTGTAGCTGATTTACAACAAGTTATTTACTTTAGAGTGATAAAGGGAGATGAATTGTGCTCAAAAGCAGGACGGTAAGTAGGACCTCAATTACACATATTATATCATAGATTGTTGAATAGATCAAATCAACCATAAAAGGCTTGCTGGTGTGATAATGATTGATTCCGGCGGATGGATTTAAGAAGTCAGGAAGAGGAACCAAAAGGCTGAACGACAGATAGCACCATACCTAAATTGGAGCTTCTTTGGTCTTTTCTCTGTTAGGTTTGTTCAGTGAAATAGACCAACTCCTTCCATCAATTTACTCGTTTAGCCTACAATTAAGTATATTGTATTTTGTCACTTAGTTTTACATTTTCAATTTCCCAATACTGCAGATAGGGATCAATATTGTCGATGTAGCCAATAGGGTATATCGTATTTTTTGCGTTCACAAATATTACGGATACTTGATCAGTATTTAAAACGGCTTGCATTCGATATCGTACACAGAAACCCACAGTCCCAGTTCTAGAAATTTTTTACGCCACATTCGGTTGAATATTTCGTGAGGAATAAAAATGTCCCCGTAAAAACACCCTAAACTGCTGAGTCTGACAAACAGGTGTGTTCTTTTCCAAATGATTTTCACATGGTATTGTTTCAAGAATATGACCGGGTTGTGGATATTACACACACTTGAGTTCGTAAACTCTTGGTGGCCAGCACATGTCTCGTGTGCGTTGTTCTGTTATAGCATGATTTTAAGCAATGGTATGCCGCAATCTTTTATCAGTAAAATCGAATTTAAGTGGGATAAGTGTGAAATATTTGTTGCGTTTCTAATTCCAAATTATTTCCAGATGGTATGGTTTCAAGAACATGACCGGATTTGGGATATTAAGACATTTGCTGGACACCTAGAGTTTACGAACTCAAGTGTGTGTAATATTCACAACCCGGTCATGTTCTTGAACCATATCATCTGGAAATAATTTAGAATTAGAAAAGCAAACGTCACAAATATCGTAATCGTTAGTAATGCACATGTTTGTTGAACTGTATGAAACCCAAACTTATTGCAAGGAAGCAATACATTGTGGTACCACATAGAAAGACTGATGCGATACGAAATTGATTGAAATTATTGAAAAAATGACAAACAGTGAGATTTAGTGCGCTACGAAGGACAACAGCCTGCAACTATGTGTCAAAATTGTGTTTGTAGTACGATAAATATATGAGCATTATTTCATCTTACATACAGGACAAGCTTCAAATCATGTAGTTATCTAATAGAAACACTAGCCCTGTGGAGCTTTCAACATTCCAAACTCGGACAGACTTAGCACACAACATCATTCCTTAAAGAAGTAGGGTGTAAAACCCGATTGAAACAAACAAACATTCCTTTACACAAGCTCGGAGATACAAGCAATTATTTTACTAGTTTGATAAAAGAAAAATAATTGTTTTACACTTAGTTCTTTGCAAGCAGCAGTAAATCAGATATTTACTGATCACATACATGTAGTTAACGTGTTAGGTTTGTGGGCGATACAACACTAAAGTGGGTTTCAAGATATTTCCGTGGCTATAGTATCCCTGTTATGC
Source organism: Katharina tunicata (assembly GCA_032466195.1). Classification (NCBI taxonomy): domain Eukaryota; kingdom Metazoa; phylum Mollusca; class Polyplacophora; order Chitonida; family Mopaliidae; genus Katharina; species Katharina tunicata. The sequence goes on from JAVFBZ010054040.1 coordinate 5,012, forward strand.
ATAATTCAATCACATTATATCCCTGGCATTGTGTTATGATTTCTAAGAAAACCGATATAAGGTAAATGGTCTATTTATTAAGGCGACATGGTTGAGGTATTAAGGAAATGTAAAATTTTGAAGATTGAAATCGGTGCGGTCAAACAAATTTGGACGTGGGAGTAAACTTTGCACGAAATGAGCTCACATGAAAAACATTTCCTTTAACCCGTATTGTTTGAATTGCCTGTAAAATGTTTTCTTCATTAATTGAATATTACCATGGTTAATGCTATCGCACTTCCTGTTCATACATGAATAATGAATTTAAAGGTTCCGGCTAATAGGACTTTAGGTAGTTTTAAAGTTAAGACTTTTTCACAATGAACACACCGTAGAAGAGAATAACCTATAAAGATTATTTGCGCGTATACAACCTGTAATTCACAATATAATGTCTCTCCGTGAAAATGTGATTCGCTTTTTTTGTATGTTTTCAACACGGTGTTTTATTGATGGCGCCTTTTGAGCACGTGCATTCTGTGATTAATAATATCAATTTGCGAAGGACTTTGTGTAGAAAAAAGCACAGCTTCAGTATCTCTACAACACGAGTGCCCAATTACTTACTGAAATTTCATGGACATTTATTTGTAACTTAAATATTTCTTCGTCTCATTCTGGACACAAATTAATTTTTATGGGTTATATTTTGCAGGGTGTATCCAATGTAAGTACGCTGTATATATTATTTCCATATGGATTTTGTTCAAATAAAATCAAAATTAAAAGCAACTGCGCTAAATAAATTAAAATATATAGATTCTTTTCAAACCACATGTAGAAACTCGGACAAAATTGAAAAAAGATAATTTGCCGTACTTGCCTATTACCAGAAAGGCTTTCGGGGTAACATGAAAAGTAACTTTGTCTTTGTTTTTCTCTAAAAACTGTTAATGTTTAAAATTTGCCTAACAGAAATCCTCAAAAACAACATAAAAGTCAGACAGAAAAGCCCAAGCTCAATGAAAACAACATTTTCACCATCGAGAGGATCAATTTGCCGAGACTTTCAGGGTATTGGAACATGTTTTCCTTGCAGCCACACATTAGGGAGGCATTTAAAGCCAGCCACAAACCTCAAACACTTCTCTCAGGACCGTAAATTGTTCTATGCATATGTCTGCAGTCGACTAACACTGTTTTTCATCATTCGTCTGCGAAGTGGAATCTAAAAAACACAACATAAACAGTATGAAGCGATGTTACGATTAGCTATTGTAATTGTTTTACACCAGTCTTTTTACGCTCATCCTTCTCTCAACACTAATATAATTTAAGTTCTTAAAGCCTGTTTATGTCTTTTGGGCCCAGGAATACAAAGTTCACAAGCTCATATTATTTTATATTTAAGGCCTGTAGGCACAGACATAAAGGACGCAAATGATTTGATCTTTCAAACTTTGTCACAAAAAACGAGAAGTCTTACGAATGCTTTCATGAAGTATATGTGAAAACAGGAAATTAATTTGCGTAGGCCTCCTGGTAAAGCTCCATATTCGCCATCAGTTAATTAAGCTAAGAAGTGTAGAGTGGATCAGCATGAAAAAATCTCTGCAGCACCCAAGTATTCCATGTCATTCCATTTCCGATGGTTCATAGTACAATCAAGGCAATTTTCCAGTATGATCAGTATCTATTTAATTAAAGTAAAGAAAAATAATAAACTACAAAAATAGTCCATTATTAGTAAGGTTTAAGAAAATAGATGCAGTTCGTTATGGTTTTTAGTGGATTAACGCTTTGTCTCCATGGCCGAGAATGTTAAGTTCGTTTGCTTTTGAACTAGCCCCAATATATTCACTATATGCTTTATTGCCACAAGTGCTGTGTGTTGCCGTGGTTCAAACCGCGACTCATGTTTGTACTTTCGGGTTTAATACTGTATATTATATGTCATATTGAACGATCGTGTATATCCCCTTGCTGTTTTTCTCATTTTGTCGCAATTAGCTAGTTTCCGACACCGCAAATCACAAAGTAGGGAGAACAATGATTGCTTGCACGTGCTTTAAAGTTGAGAAGAGATAATACACAAAGAAACAATTTTCATTGCTTGAGTAAAATGTACCTTTAATTTTATTTGATCCAAATCTTATTTGTAATTGTAAATCAAGATTGTATGCATTATAGCAATAACTTCGATATTTATATATATATGGCAAGCAAATGTTCTTTCTCTTCATTTATAAATATAATGATATATATGGTATAGCAATATCCTATGATTCACCGACTATCGTGAGTGACTATCCTAACTAAGAAAACATTCTGAGACAAGCATCACTACTCAATAAGACGAGTCAGTATCACACCACGATTTGAAGACCTATCTTCTGCTTTACCTAAGTTAACTTTTTGTATATTTGTACAACTATTTTTCTCTGTTTAACATTTGTCGATATCCGTTTGCCAGGAATCAGGCCACTAAAGGGCTTCCCCGGCAAGTTCAGCGTGATGGCCCAATGAGTTATCAATCAGTCAACTCGTATTACACCTTTTGAAATAAATCACCCCATCACATTTGTCAATAATAAAGGAAATGGGCCACAGATGACGAGTTTGTGAAATCGATGGATTCGGCCTTGTAAGTCAAGTCGATAAACACTCAATCAATTACATTCACTTCTAGTCTGGCAGCCAAATTGTCAGTCGACACGAAAACTGGTTAACACTGTTTACCTATTGACACATTCAGCAGATGCAGTGTCAGTCATGGAACTTCAATTACAGACAGACAATCTTCTGAGATGCTACAAATTTGAAAAAAAAGTATGTCCTATTTATTAAGGCTACGCGACCAGAGTTCAAAAAGATGCATTTGTCTGTCTCAAACAAGCGCGCAAAACTTTAATTTCAGCCCCTCAAAGATTCGTCTTAAAAATCGTGCCAGTATTTGTTATCCCTGATCCAAAAACTTTCCACATAGCTTAATCAACCGAGAAATAGTCTTATGATAACAGTTTATTCACCTTTCCATGTGGATGGGAGCATTTAACGTGGAGTTGCCAATTTACCAATTTTTGGTTGAACTAAACCAGGTTTATCAGGAGATGTATGAAATTGTTCTGAGCGTGTTAAGCGTAAACGTTCAAACGCCTGAGCTATTACGATAACTGTTTTCTTGTGAATATTCAGTGTCATAAAAATGTGCAAGAAAAACTTAGATATTCCCAAGGTGCCATTGATCATCTTAATCCAACATGTTTCAGTTAGATACCGTTTTAGAGACAGTATACCGTTGTTATAATCTACAGAAGCCAAGACGAAAAGAGAAGCGACATTAAGTGTAAGGGACAGACACTAAACTATAAACTTGTTAATATATTAAGACGGCTAGTTCTGTTATCTCAAACTGATACACCTCTGTCACCATACAACTTAAATATTAGAAGTCTTGAAAGAGGTTCATATCAGTTTTCCTTTCAAGTCTCGCTTTGGAAGATATTTTAAATCTGCCATGAATGTCATTATTTCCTCATATATATGTCTGATATGGCCTTTCTGTTATTATGTGAAAGAGTAAGGTATTTTATATATTCCCACTTCACGTTCCCCCCTATCAGCCATCCACGTTCATTGACTCAGTTTATAGCTTTAGGTAATTCTCAGAGCACTAATCTACATGTATGTAACGCGACCTACAGGGCTTCTCCACTGGAGGAAACTTATTCTTCGAACATAAAACTAAAATGTGACCAAAAACTCACCTGGAAATTTTTCTGTCTTACCAACGTGTTCAAAACAATGTACATTTTAATGTGTCATTTTACATGCAGAAGAACAGAAAATCTGTATGAAATCCATAGTTACAGATTGCAGCACAGTTTGAAAACCTATAAACATCTGACTGGAACACTATAGTTGTATAGCATTACCAATTTAATCATGGCTGCAGTGGACTGACATATAGCCTACAATGTATATGTAGTCATGATAAATTACATGGCCACGTCTCGACTGATATGTGTGTCAGCTTTGATTGAGTCAGATCAAACCTTTGGCGTATTTAGTTGGTAAGCAGTGATTATGGAATTATGTCGTTCTGGATATCATCCACATTTCAAATACGCTTTGGAATGTTGGTATGCAGCTGCACACTCATTTAACGTGGAAGATTCATTGATTATTATTTCCATCTATTTATTGACACACTCGATAATCTTCTGTAATCTCTACTTTCAGATTACGTTCGCTTCGTGATCTCTTTCATCTGTATACTCACATTAACATACTAAGCCATTCCATATATTGAAGATACTGGTATGAAGGGGTTTTACTAAGCCTGGAATAAAACATACAACAGTAAATATATAAAACATAATTTTAAAAATCCTCGCTTTCGAAACTCACTTACTCCATTATCAAGGGCAAATGCTAATATCGCATGCAATTTTAATTCCAAAACCTCAATAGAGGGTTTTAAGTGTCTCTCTTCTCTACTGTATGACAACAATTATGTACGACAATAATGGTATTTCCACGGGGTCCTGGTAATTAATGACAACAAGAGAAAAGAATACATGCTTTAAAAATAATGTCACTCAAATTTGTTTACAGCAGGAATAAACAATGTTGAATAAGTGCGAATGTTATTGGAGTAGTCTGGATCAATACAGCTATGCAATCCTATTGGGTATTTTTCCACTTGCTGACAGTATCTGATCTGAAGAAACAGCTATACCTTGCAACACTTGATTATATCCTATGCAATGAGTAAACAAGGAAAAAATATAAAACTAAAAAATATATTTTACGACCAGAAAAAGCCGAGGGACTACTTAAGGCGACTCGCATTAATGCAAGCACAGGGGAAACTTTGATCTAATCCATTTTGAAACGTATTCAAAGTTTTTTTTTTTGTCGTGAGTAATTTATTCACACTGGATGTGGTGTCTATCAGAATTAAGGTCAAAAGTACTTTGTTCTCATCGCACTGACGCCATAGAATTGTAAATAGTATTCCACTAAATCATTTATCAGTACGTAGCTATGACCCATGTACTTTCTTGATGCCAATCGCGCTAATGTAGTAATTATAATAATAATGCAATACTGTATATCAAATGAATTAGCC